>JAMKCH010070891.1:0-14069 GCA_023653785.1 Ophioderma brevispina
AAACCAATGGCGACGTCTGAAATTGGAAATTCTTCTCGGCCGCCCTCCTCGGTTATAGGGTGCAATTTGTGTCATGGATGATGGTTTTACTTTAAAATATAAAACATTGATTTAAATTAAATCTGATTTTATTAATCTTTTGATTTGGTTGTGATTTAAACCTCAGTAAATTCTGTTACTTACTATCAAATCAACTTTTGAAAAGCAATATTCAGATAAGCTGCTCACCGGTTGGTTAAGGATACACTTCCGTTGTACTATATGCGCAGTCGTGGTTAATAATATACATTTTTAATAGAACTATTGATTAGTAATACTTGTGCACTAAAGATTAAGTTGGAGCACATAAACAAGCAAGTAAAATAAAGGAGATTTTACAATGAAATAGTCCAAGTCTCACTTTTTCATATAACAAGTGCTCTTGGGTGTCCGTAATTAAATTCAAGGTGCAAATGTCAAGAACAGTGAACTTTACCAAAGTTTAATCTTCTTGATTTTGGTGCTCTACAACAGGAAAAGGATTAGAGCAAAAGGAAGCAGGTGGATCAAGACTTAAGAAATTCACTGCAGAAAATTCGCTGTGGGTGTCCAGTTCATCATTTTCACGGAATAGAAGCAAAAACTGTAAACAATAAAAGCCTATCTCATCATCATTTCACTCATCGAGTGATTTTGTAAGTACCACATCAAGTATAGATTCAGGGTACATGTCCAGCCAGTAGTCGGAGTTCTGTGGCGAGATGTCAGCGAGTCTACAGATACAAGAACCAGCCATGCCTCCTCCAAGATCGTTACACCTCTGGTCTCAAAAACACCTAAAAACTAAGCCGGACTTGTAGGAGAAAGCTTCGCAGGGTCATTCCAAACACCAGCTAATGGTGGGAACATACTAGCCCCGCCTCAAGAAAATAGTCAGCCGAGTTTCAATTCAGTAGCTTTCTGATCCAGGATCTTCCAGGAGGAGCAGCCATACCGGGGTCTTCCTCCACTCCATTTGGAGGGGACAGTTTTTTTTATGATGATGGTTAATGGTGTTGGAAGGACGGTGTCTCACGGCTACTGTTTCCATGCCACCCTCAGGTGCTAAGTTACTAGTTGCATTGGATCAGGTATGAGTCATTTGGGAAGACAAGTCCTCCAGCGTCTACTCAAATTGCTATCTGTTTCATAGAAAAAAGCATGAGCAGTGCACAGACAGGAGGATTTCAGGAGAAGAAACAAGGCCAGAAAGATGACAGCTTGATGCTCCAGGTAAGACACTGATAAATTGGAGTAATTAAACATTGAAGACAATGCCAATCACTCTCAGTCACCCATCACATTATTTAGAGAAGTAGAAGGCATTTCAATGAGAGATCTGCGGCATTGTTAGGAGCATCCGTATAATGGATACACGCCGCCCCTGATCAGCTTACTCAGTGAATAAATCCTGACCCACCCCAAGCATTACCAATGACTTTGTGGACACGCTAAAAGAAGGAAGAGATTCAGTACAGTGACTGCACAGTCTATATAACTAGCGGGGGCTCCGCTAGGTGAGTGAACGGGAGCGATCAATGAAATGGAAGGGATCACTGAAAAAAGAGCGAAACTGATCTGACGGCGACACCACTTCAAACTCCCGTAGATAAATACCCGAAAGTCACAACATTCTTAACACTTTTAATAACTTAATTTACTTTAGGTTCCGTCATATCCTGTAGCTCATTGTAGATACCATTGTCTAAGGAAACGTCAATATTTTAACCCGTACAAAACTTCGTACTGTTAATCATCTTCTCAAAACTACTCCGTGTCATAACCCGGAGTTTCCGTCAAACCCAGAACCAAAGGAAATAACATGACGGGTTATTTATCATTTAACGTTGTAGTCGCAGTTCTCATTTCTAAATTAAAGTTTATTATTGTATTCTATTTATTTTTAGTGGGTTAAATCTTCTCTCACAAGTAATCCTCATGAGATACCGTATAAGGTTCCTATTATAGCCTATTTTTTTCTCACAACTCCTCAATCAGAGTTCCCGTTCAACATGAAGTTTATGGCCCTCTCTTGCTCCTCCTAGATTCCAGTTTGCTTCTTTTTCTCTGTATCCCTAAACTTTCCGGACCTTTCAATTACGTTGTTGACTTTCTCTTCGTCTCCTCAAGAGTCTCTCCTCGCTTTTGTATGACCATCTCTCCCCTCTCTCTCAAAAACTCTGTCTAGATGCCTCAACATGTCCCCTTTACAAAGTATGTTTCCCTCTAATCCGTGTCCACCCATAGACCCTTACCAAATACATTTGTTTACCTCTGTCTCTCGCTTTTCCTTTCTTTTATTCCTTTCTCTTTTGCTGCGGTTTGTTTTGTTTACTTCAATTTTCTATTCCTTTTTTTCTTTTTCTATCTTGCCTCTCTCTCTTCCACCTCTTTCTCTCCTTCTCTCAATACTCTGCCCTTATTCCTTTCTCCCTCCCTCTCGCTTTCTGTATTACCATCTCATCTCTCCCCCCCGCTCCGTCTATATCCTCAACATTTCCCCTCTACAAATTATGTTTTTTCTCTCATTCCGTGTTACTCTCCTGCCCACCTCTCCATCTCCCCCTTTAAGCTCAGTTTACCCACTCTCTCCCTCCTCTTACCTCTATCATCTCCCTCCTCTCTCGTCTCCTCACTCACTCTTCTCTCAGTCGGCCTCTCTAACCTTTCTCTTCCAGTGGCGTACCAACAAAAAGAAAAAAAAAGTGATGCGTAGCACAGGCGTATAGACGATCACGCGAATCATCTGCGCGCGCCGTGACATCCAGGACGATGCGTTCATCACTGCCACACCCAGTTTCACATGGGCATGTGCGTCACCATGGAGTCCCTATTACACTAATATACTGGTCGTTGGCAAATCAGCAAGTGATTATAAATAACTTGCACACGCCGCGTTGTGAAAGCAAGGTTTTGTTTGTCGAGGGTCTGCCGGTGCTACCTGGAAAAAAGGAGAACGCAATAAAATTCCAATCGATGGCGCTCCCCATGCAAGTTTGCGTTTTAATAATATAGATTGCACTACTTGGACTAAGCTCATTGGTCAGTGGATTGAGAGAAATAGTGGAGTGGCAACTTGTGCTTAAATCTGTTTATCCATTTTTTTCTCTCTCGTTTTTCTCTAGGTCTTACAGGTGGGCACAGAATCTCAGAGATGTGTGTTAACCAACACTATTTGCATGCCAGGAGCTGGTTCACATCAGCTCATGTTTGGCCATTGCAATTGATTCTTGTGCTATAGCAAAGGTAACCAACTCTGGGCTATAGTTGGTATCAAGGAGTTCTAGGGCCATAGGCTAGTAAGTAAGAGCCAAGTGGTAGTATAAACTCTCAACACTTTGTATCCTAACATTCAAGCATTAGTTGTAGCGTTTGGTTAGGTGTTAAATTCACAGTTAAAAATAAATTTAATGTAAATGTGTGGAGCTTCCTATGTATGTATATCTGATCTGTAAATGATGAATTATTAAGTAAAGAAATAATTAATAAAAACTGGATTTATTTTATAACTTGCTGGGAATGTGTCTCACATATATCTGACAAAAAAGGCTATGCTTTTTTAAGTGCTGTGTGGGAAATTTTATTAGCGTTTTTGGCCCCCCTTTTCTCTCTTTTGCGAAAAAATAGGAATCATCGCATAGTTATATGCGGCAAAAGTGACTTCTCAAACAAACTTTAAAATCCTATCGTATTCTCTTCATGGTGTTTTTTTGTGGTGCTGCCCCTGGCAGGAATGCAACAGTGTTCAATACAGTTAAATGGGATTCAAGAATAGCAATGCATTGGTTGGAAATCGGTAATGTGCAAAATATGAAGTTTATTACTGGGGATACTAATCCTAGGCTACATTTGGAAGAATAAAGGTATGATTTTTGGGAACCGGTGCCCTCTTTACGAGAATTTAATACCATTAATTTTAATTGGAAAACAATGGCGTCGTCGTTTTCAATTCGCCACAAAGAGAGTACCGTTCCCAAAATCATACCTTTATTCCTCATTACTTTCACAGCTTATAATTCAAGGTCATCTTAACCCAATTTTGCGATCCTTATGGCTTAAAAACAGCAAGATAGGATTGCCACCACCCATGAGGAAAATCAAACAATCTGTTTGGAACGCACAAGACCCAACATTGGCTGGCGCGCGCAAATGTAGCAAAACGCGGTATGACTCAGCACTTCAACCACCAAATAACATCCCACTACTACCGGGTTCCACTTATCACATTGACCCGGGCTCAGCAACTGAAATTGCTTACATTTTCACATTTGTTTAAGAAAGTTATAATCAAATCTCTTCATCATATTTAGGTGTAATGAACAATGTTTGTATTCACAATTGTAATTGTGTCAAGTGAATTGTGTCATGTACTCTTTTTCCAAGTGGATGGATACTGAAACATAACATGACGCTGGAAAAGTTTTGATTAGTGCTAATACTTTCTATGACTTTGTTCCCATATTTTTAAGCTTCAACTTCAAAGAGTCTATTTGGTGGTCACAATTACCAACATTCCAAGGAACTGCTGAAGATATTCCGCAAGACTTTTGGGCTTCATGAGTTTCGGCCAAGACCAGCTGGAAGCTATAAATGCAGCATTGATGTGTCAGGACTGCTTCATTCTAAATGCCAACGGTTAGGTGCTAATTCACGTGGTCAAATTTTGGTAACCTCTGATAAAAGGTTATTTTATGGCAAGAAAAGTTCACAAATGAACAAGAATCAATTGACAATAAATCAATTTCTCTGCAATTTCTCAGATGAATGGACGATTTGCACAATACCCATAACTCATCTCGCAACTTGCCCCAAACCCTTAAGTCAGCTAAAAACATAGATTAAGAGCGTAATATCAATAACCCGAAACCCTTAAACCCTATCTGTGACGTTGGACTATAGTTGAACTGAATTTGGTCCGGCAGGTGACCAATGAGGGCACAGTTACCATTGAAATTGCCACGTTTTGACGTAAATTTCAACATCATTGCCTCTCTTTCCTTGTTTTTTTGTTCCTATGATTTCTCCTACATTCTGTAAGATTAAACTTCAAGGCGAAAAGATACTTTGTATTGTAGTTTTAGGTACTGTCCCGAGGCGAATGAACAGCAGAATTTTTTGTAACAACTTCCTGGAATGGAAATGGGCGCAATATGAGATGCATTATGGGGACTGTGCAAATTGTCTTTTGAAACCTTTTTTATTTTTCTACATTTCCTGTAAGATTGAACTAAACGCGAAAAGATTACTTGTATTGTCGTTTTTTTGGTACTGTCCGCGACCGAATGAACAGCAGAATTGTTTTGTAACAATACTTCCTTGATGGATGGGGCGCAATATGAATTGCATTATGGGGATCTTGCAAATTGTCTATTGAAAACCTTTTTAATTTTCCTTAATGGCATGCTGGCATTGCTTTAACAGAATTTGTTCATGAAATTTTTAATGGTTTAACAATATAAACGGACATAAAACATGTTGTTTTTCCAAAATTAGTACATTACAACAACTAATTTTGGATCAATTGGAACATCAATATTATTTATTGGTTTGCATCGTCCTGCTGCTTACATTCACATCTACAATTTAGAGTGCATTTAAATCCAAACTACTGTACACCTGTTATATTTTTCAGGTGGTGGAAAAGTCTCAAACCTACCAGCTACCACCGGGGGTCCTAGGAGAACGTTGTTACATTGTGATATCCCCCCCTGAAGTCTCTGATCCAAGACACAAGTGCAACGGTTGGTTTCGTTGGAGATTCCAGCAACGCCCCTTGTCTGGGGAGATATCAATGTCTGATGAGGTGAGTCCAAAATTTACTGCAGTTGTCCCTTCGGGATCCTGGTGTTAAATTGCTCTACTGTGACACCTGATAATGTCAGTGGCAGTTAACAAGGTTTTGATATCATCCATGGGAAATAGCTCTGTATAACAGAGGAATAGGCTGAAGCGCTTGGTCATTGATGAAGCTCAGTTGTGTCATCCAGGTAAGGATTTTTTTTCAAGTATCCATATGTATACAAATTTCTTTATTAAAAATTCATTTGAAGGTGTCTCTTTTGTTCCTATGAGATTTTGGCCGATATTATGGTCCCGGACCATATGGTCCTTGAGCATATAGTCCGGAGCACAAATAAATCATTTAGCACTGAACTGATTTTCCTTTACACCATGTTGACTGAATATATGCATTTTCCCCTTCTGAAAGTGGAATGCCCCAAATTACCATAATACACCCCTAAAAGAGAAATGGTTTCGACCAGTGACCCGCAGGTCACGACCCTGTCGACTAAGCTCTTCCTCATTCGTTTTGGCCGCCAGTCGGAACGGACGCGTGTTACCTCAGCTCTGTCACTAATAGCAGCCAAAATTACCTGAGATTTTGATACTGGACTAGTTGTCTTCTCATACGGCGAAACTCTACTACTATACCATATACTATCTGGATATATTACTGATTTTATAGTGCTCATTCTCATTTCTTCGGACGGAAATAAATCGAGACTTTTCACGCGTCGGAGAGCTCTTGTTTTGTATCCTTTTTGCCGGCTGCGGTCAGTGATCTGTGTAAGCCGGGAAAAAATAAGGTAAACAAAGGCCGCCATTGACGCACGTGCTGCTGCTTTTGGTTTGCCTTTGACTAATGTGTACGAGTTTGGTTTTGTTTATTTATGTTTACGGGCTTGCTTGCATAACAATTTATATGGTCTGGTGTTGTGGTGATATTTTAGATTATATGCCTTGTGGTATATTTAATAAAATCTGTGAAACCTGTGTTTTTGAAAAATTTCTTTAAAAAACCGTGTGCTCAGTACCCTACCGAGTTGGTTTTTTGTGTCCTGACGTTTGCGTGCCCAGGAGACCCCACGGCACGCTGTGTTATTTTTCTATACGGTTTTTTATTGCGCCCGCTATTCCACTACAACTCACGCTCACCCCGTCATTTATGGCGCACAATTGCGTTCGGCCTGCCCCCCGCTTCCATTCATGAGTGGGAATCCCCATGCCCCTTTGTGTCGTTCACCTGCGAACGTTCCCGCACCGACCGGTTGGCGCCTCTTTTTTGTATTGGGTCTGTCGGATGTTCAATGGGCAACCAACCCATCCGAACATGGGTACGCGCTACGACGGCCGCTCGTGGTTGCTACACGGGAGGGGGGTGGTATTCGGGCTCCGTCCCGGGGTTCATCCAAGGGATCCGTTGCCTGCGCTGGTCTGCTCCCGCGTGTGGGTCTTCGGCTACTTCGCGACGCGCTGATGGGGCGGCTTCGGGCCGCTTCCTCAGCGCGTCATCGATCTTACCTCTGACTCGCCTTGTTTCAGAGCCCTAGGTGCTGGTCCGGTGCAGGCTGGCGCGGTCCGCTCTGCTCCTGCCAATCCCCCAGGGGGATTGGCGGCTGTGGGCATTCCGTGGGTGGTGAGTGGTGATGGTGGTGCCCTGGTCGCCCGGGCTGATCCACCGCCGTTGTTATCCACACTTAACGTGGTTGCGGTCCCGTGTCTTTGGGCACTTCGACCACGTTGGCCATTACTTCGGGGTAGTTCGGCAAACCTCGGGGCGTTGGCTTCGGTATCCCTTGGCGGGGACGCCACAGGTGTGGCTTACCTCACACAAACCCCGCCATGACTGCCTTGCTAGTTCATGCATGCGCCTCCTCATCAGAACGCGCCTCGCGCTCCGTGCCCTTTCGGGGCTTGGTGTAAGCGAGTTGGTGGCTCCGCCGGGTTGTCCTCCGCAGATGCCCCAGCTTACCTCGGTCGGCTCAGGCCTCTCATACGGGTACGCCTGCTGTGGTTGCTCGCCGGCACCTGCTTCCGCGTCGGGTCCGCCTATGGTGGGGTACCCTGTGGGTGCCCCTCCCTCTGGCGTTCCTGCGGTGCAGCCTTCTTGGCCTAACCCCCTGCGCTCCGGGCCCTCGGGGCTTGGTGTAGCGGAGTGGTGGCTCCGCCGAGGTTTGGGCCTCCGCAAGCCCCAGCTGACTAGGTCGGCTCAGGCCTCTCATACGGGTACGCCTGCTGTGTAGGCTAGTGCTTGTCCTCCTGCACCTGCTTCCGCGGCGGGTCCGCCTATGGTGGTGTACCCGGTGGGGGCCCCGGCCTCTGGCATTCCTGGCGGGGCAAGCCTCATTGCCTATGGCCTACCCCCTGCGGGGACACAGAACCCGCTGCAGCCTCCTTCTCAGTACGCTGCATCCCCGTACTTTGCTGACCCACCCAGTTGAGCTGGAACTTTTCTGGGGTTGGTCCGTCTGGTATGGTCTTTCGACCGGGGTTCCCGCTTGCGGGAGCCCCTTCAGGCTATAGTCCCATCACCACCCGCTCTCCCGCCGCCGGCGGCCCAGCCGCAGGCACCATGTGCTGTCGGGTCCTTGCTTCTTCTTACCCTCTTTTGTTCCTCGTGGGGCATTGCGCCGCGATAATAACCCCTAAAAGGAGAATGGTTTCACGACCATTGACGCAGGTTCACCACCCTTTCCGACCATTACTCTTCCTCCATTCCGTTTTGGCGCCAGTCGGAACGGACGCGTGTTATCCAGCAGCTCTGTCACTATAGCAGCCAAATTAACTGAGATTTTGATACTTACTAGTTGTCATCTCATACGCGACCATACTCCTACTACTATACCATCATGCTGATCTGGATTATTTACTGGATTTATAGTGCTCATTCGGATGGAATAATCGGAGACTTTTACGCGCGTCGGAGATAATCCCCCCCCCAAAGAAAAAACCACCACCCCCCGCTTCTTGCTGTTTTATCCGGTTCTGTTGCCGCATTGTGCGGTCATTGATCTGTGTAGCGGGGGAAAAAAAGGTAAAAAGCAGCCCATTGACACCGCACGTGCTGCTGGCTTGGGTTGCCTTTGACTATGTGTGAGTTTGTTTTGTTTTATTTATGTTAGCACGGCTTGCTGCTAACAATTTATATGGTCGGTTGTGTTTATTTTATTATATGCTGTGGTATATAGATTAAAATATGTGAAACTGTGTTTGAACTAAATTTCGTGTACACCCGTTGTGACGTCAGTTACCGAGTTGGTGTTTGTGTCCGACGTTTGCGTACCAGGAACCTCCACGGCACGCTGGTGTTTTTCTATACGCGTTTTCGAGTGTGGGCGGCCACGCATTCCCATCTAGGCATCTCACGGCTCACCCCGGCCCCCATTTATGGCGCATAATTGCGTACGCTGCCCTGCTTCCATTCATGAGTGGGATCCCCATCTTCTTTGTGTCGATCACAGACAATGTTCCCGCACCGGGGGGGTACCGGTGCGCCTCTTTGCGGTATGGTCTGTCGGAGTTCCATGGGCAACCATGGAACATGGGTACGCCGCTTGTGCTGCGTACACACTGGAGGAGGGAGGTATGTCGGCTCGCGGGCGGGGTTCATCCAAGGTAGCCGAGAAGGGTGTTTGGTTTTGTGGGGGTGTGTGGTGGATTGGGTTTGTGGTGGTGGGTGTTGAGGGGGGTTGTGATGCTTGGGCTCATTTTGGGTGCTCCTCGAAGGTGGGGATAGTCTTCGGCTGCTTCGCGACGCGCTGATGGGGCGGCGTCGGGCCTCCTCCTCAGCGGCATCATCGGCCGTCTGACTCGCCTTGTTCAGGGCCCTAGGGCTGCTCGTGGCAGGCTGGCGCGTCGCTTGTGGCCCAATCCGCCCCAGGGGGATTGGCGGCTGCAGGCATTCCGGTGGTGGTGAGGTGATGGTGGTGCCCTGGTCGCCGGGGGTGATCCATCGCCGTGTGTCCACACCTAAAGGGGTTTCGGTCCCGGTGTCTTTGGGCACTTCGGCCGCGACCACGGTGGCCAATACTTCGGGGTATGTTTCGGCAACCCCTGGGCGTTGGCTTAGGTATCCCTTGGCGGGATGCGCCGGTGTTGGCTACGCTACACACCCCGCATGAATAGCCTTGCTAGTCGTGCATTGCCGCCTCAGCGGCGCCGCACGCGCTCCGTGGGTGAAGGCCCCCCCCCCCCTTCGGGCTTGGTGTAGCGAGTGTTGCTCCGCCGGGTTGGCCTCCGCAGATCCCCAGCTGTCTAGTCGGCTCAGGCCCTCTCATGCGGGTACGTCTGCTACGGTAGCTAGTGCTGGTCCTCCTTCACCTTCCCGCTTCGGGGCCCGCCTATGGTTGGGTACCCGGTGGGTGCCCCTGCTCTGGCATTCCTGCGGGGCAGCCTTCGTGGCCTCCCCCTTCGTGGACACAGTACCCGCTGCAGCCTACCCTCTCATGTTACCTGCATCTCGTACGGGCTTTACCCACCCTCAGTCGAGCTGGACTTCTGGGGTTGGTCGTCCTGGTATGGTTCTTTCGACCGGGGTTCCCGCTTGCGGGAGCCCCGCAGGGCTATAGTCCACTCGCGCCTCGCGCCGTCGGCTTCCCATCCCAGGCACCAGGTGCTGTCGGGGCTTCTTCTGACCCGCTTTCGAACGGGGCAGTTGCGCCGCTTCTGCAGCGGATTGTCTCCTTTCTGGGAGCCAGCAAGCTGCGGTGGTACAGCCGGGTACCGGGCCGTGGCAGGCGTTTTATCCCGTCCACTACCCTTCGGCTTACGTGCCTGGGACTTGGGGTGTCGTCCCCACGCCTTCTCGCCGTACCCTCTCAGGGTCCGGGCTGGGTTGCAGTCGAACCCTATGGCCCTGCGGCTCAGCCTTATGCCATGTTGCTTTGTCCGCTGCGGGAGGCCCTGGTTTCGCCGCCCAGGTGGCGACACCTTGCCCTCCGCTCTTCGTCGCTCGTTGCTTGTCGCACGCCTCTCAGGACTCCTACCACCGCAGACTTCCGATGTTTAGGAGGACAGCGCTGCGGGGTGACTCGGCTCGGAGTGGAGTCACTGTGATTTACTCCTTAGCACCTTCGACGTCCGCTCAGCTTCGGAGCAGGAGGAGGTGGAATCTCTCCCGCGTGCACCCTCATGTGCTGCGCAGGTCGGCCGAGTCTCTTGGGCCTGCCTTTCGCGCCTGATCGGCGTGCGGAGGAGGGACAGCTCAATCTTGGCTTCCCTATCCTCCTCCGGAACGCGTCCAGACGTTTGACGCTTCCCCAGATCGTTGGTCCTTCTGTGAAGCGCTCCGGGGAGGGTCAACTCAACGCTCCTCTTTCGTACCCGGTGAATATTCGCCAGTTCGTTGAGAACTACCGAAGTGGACTTTAACTCCTTCCTGAGGACTCCGACCTAATTCTTGACCTAGCAGCCAATTTACCAACGGGCAGGGGCGCCCCGCTGGCTTCTCCCCCTTCTGGGAGGACCATTTGAGGCACCTAGACCTGGCGGTGACCTCTGGTATCAGACTAGGCGCTTTCTCTATGGTCCTCGCCCGCGACCTCAGATCCTCGTTGGCGAGGGTGGAGTTTTCTCGGAGCCTCTGATGCCTTGACCGTCCTAGCCTCCGAGTGACTCGGCAAACAGGCTCAATTTCTGTGCCGTCGCCTCAGCTTCCTGAGACGCGAGAACGCCTTCTTCACTCTACGCACCCTGAGCTCTGATCTTGCATCGGAGCTCTCTAAGACAAGCCCGATCGGCGGACTCCTCTTGAGGTTCGTTCAGTGCCTCACTGCTTGCCTCTCGGCGTGTGGAGTCGGAGCAGGCGCTCAAGGAGACTCAGGCGAAGATCTCCTCCGGGAGATCTTCGCTAAGAAGAAGAAGAAGCGCTCCCTCTCCTCTTCTTCCCCATTTTCCGCCAAGCAGGCGAAGCCGACACCCGAAGCTCTCAGCACCCAAGAAGCCTGCAGCTCCGGCCACTTCTTCTCAGAAGTCCAGGGCCAAGCCGAAGGCTCTTGGCCCCCTCCCAAAGCAAGGCGCCTGGGAAAGGGGAAGAAGTCTTTCGTCCTGAGGGCACGGCGGCCACGGGATCTCTCCTCGGGAACCTTACCACCTCCGTTGGCGCGCTTAAGGTCTTACGCGCGTGAATGGCCAGCCATTTCTCCCGCACCTTGGGTGCTGAGCGCGGTGGAACGGGGGTATCGAATTTAGAACTTCAGGGGCCGCGGAAACCCCGCGACTTCCCATCCTAGACCTACCCCCCCCTTCCGGGGGAGCTGAAAAACCAAGTTAGCTTCTGGACGAGGTCTCATCGTGGCGTGTCCCTCTGGCGAATGGTGTTGTCTGCCATCTCCCCGTCGACCCCCCCTTCACGCGATGTGTGTCTTCTCTGTGTTGTGGAATCTTTTTTTTTGTCTTTGTCTGTCCCCCAAGAAGACTGGGATTGGCGTCCATCCTGAACCAAAGCCTCTGAATCAGTTTATCAGGCCGAAGAAATTCAGGATGGAAACCCTCGCGTCGATCCAGCGCTGTCCGTTGAAGGGGAGCTGGGCGTCTTCTTTGGATCTGAAATACGCCTACCTACACGTCCCAGTCGCCAAAACCGACTGCTCACTTCGGCGATGGTGACCAACTCCAGTGCCGTTACAGACGTGCCAACTCCACTGGTGGCCCTACATCAACAAGCAGGGCGGGACTCATTCCCGGCCCCTGGGCCTCGACGCCATGCGTATCATAGCGTGTGTGTCGAGCCGTGCCATCACATGTCCGCAGTACACATTCCAGGGCCGTCACTTCCTTGCTACGATCTGTCACGCTGCAGGATGACGGCCTCGGAATGGATACTGACCCGAGATTCGTGCCGGAGATCTTCGAGAGATTGTACGTTCCTTAGATCTACCTGTTCGCCTCGAATCAGAGTCCACCACCTCCCTCTTTACTGCACCCGGCCTCACGACCCTGGTGCGTACGCAGTCGACGCTCTGGCGATTGACTGGTCGGGGATCACGCCTAATGCCCTCTCCCACCACTTCCGATCCTCACTCATGTCGTTTCGAAAATTGGCTGGGAGGCTGCCGTTTCATTCCTCATAGCTCCCTTTTGGCCAAACACCTTTGGTCTTTCGACCGGATGGTGGTCGCCTGGTCGGCTCTGCCGCGGCGTCTACCAATCCGTCCAGATCAATATCCCTTCCGTACGGGGGGAGCACCAGGCCCGTTGTCGCTGGAGTCTCACCTCATCGTTGCACGTGTGTGGCCATTTCCGCAGCGATACCGAGATTCTGGCTTTTCGCAGAGGGCTGCTCCTCATATCAGCGGGATTACTAAGGAAGCCACCATGGACGCTTACTCTAAGCGTTCGGACCCTACTTCCGCTGGTATGAGCGACGGCGTGTCTCCGACTCGGACATCTGTAGCCGAGATGCTGACTTTCTCACCGATCCGCTTTTGATAGCGGACTTGAAACTTAGACTGTTAGAAACTACAATTCCGCTAACCCCCCCCCCCCCAAATATAACCCCCCCCCCCCCCCACACCCTCCTAGCGATCATAGAGGTTTCGATGACGGATCTCTATCAATGAGATGGGTTCGATCCGTCTCCTTCTAGAGGGGATGTTTAATACACTACCTCCGACCAGGAAGACAGTCCCACCCTGGGACCTTAAAACTGTCTTAGACTATTTAGTTAAGCCCCCGTTTGGAACCAATGGCTGACGCGTCACTAAAACATGTCACTATTAAGACTGTCTTTCTGGTCGCTCTTCGCCTCAGGGAGACGCTTCTCGGAGATCAAAAATATCTCGATGTCAGCGTCAGAATTCTCTCAGGACAGGTCAAATTGTTCTTTATGCCGTACTTTCTGGCTAAGAACGAGTCATCCTCATTCCGACCCAAAAAAAACTCAACATTTATCTTACCCCGAATTGCTTGTCACTCCTTTTTTTTTTCCCCCCCTGATGCGGGAAGATCGCCTGTGTTGTCCCGTTCGGGCCCTTGATTACTACAAACGTAAAACTATTCCGCTCAGTGTCTCGAACGACTCGTTGTTTCTTCCACACGCTGTCCCCCATGGGCCGCGTCGAAGCGAAATGTAGATTTATAGCGCTTAAAATTAACGATTCCAATGCGGTGATAGGAGCTTCCAATCTCGAGCCCATTCAGTCCGTAACATCACGATCCGTGTGGGCCATCACCGGGGAACAGCATTGCCGAATCTGCGCTGAATCTATTCGTGGAGTCTCCCACAACGTCTCGTCGGTGTACTACAGAAACGTGAACCAACTCCCCAAGAG
>JAMKCH010070898.1:0-103551 GCA_023653785.1 Ophioderma brevispina
TATGTCGTATTCAAATGAAATTCTGGAATTAAAGTATGTTGGTGATGGTCCTTCCTATTAAATAGAGAAAAATATATGTTGTAATCAGGTGGAGTACCTTTGACGTCATAATGGAAATGGTGGTACTTATTTTGATAACAATGGTGCTGAAAAATAAATGCGCCTGGTCGAACCCGAACCTAAAACCGCCGTATTACCAGCACGGCGTTCTTACCAATTGGGCTAAAAAGCCAGAGTTGGTAGAGGAGCGATAGATAATCATTTATAGGTGTTAGGTGCGAAAGGTGTCCATTGCCTTCCTAGCATCAGAACGGAATATTTACGTACAGGATTTATATTTTTGAAATTGTTAACTACTTAGTTCTCCAGGTAGACAAGGATAGCTATTTATTAATATTTGCTCGGAGATGGCCAGCGCACGCAAGTGTGGGAAAAAACGTGCGCCTGGCCGGACTCGAACCGACATCCTCTGTATTACCAGCACGGCGCTCTTACCGATTGTGCTAACAAGCCAGGGTTGGTAGAGGAGCGATAGATTTCTACATGATTTATATTTGTTTTGAAAATTTTGACTACTTAATTCTCCAGGTAGCCAAGGGTGGATATATTTATATTAATCTTTCCCTGGAGATTTCGGTGGTACCAAATTGATTGGAATCGGATATTCAATAGGGAAAATATAGGTTCGCTCGTGTTGTTATAAAAAAAAATGGCTCAGGTAGGGTTAAAGTCCTCCAGATAATCTTGATGAACCGTAAAGACGGATTATCGATGAAGGACCGAGCTCTTGGGAGAGCAGTACTTAAATACTGATGAGGCTACTCTGTATAAATAAAATGTAAATAAATAAATAAATAAATAAATAAATTATCAAACATTACAGTTGACCTGTTGACCAAATATCTCTTACGTTTTAAATTATATGTATTTTTCCAACTGTTCACTTCATTTGATACACCCATTTAGTTTCTCACACTATTGTACAGTTTACATGGAAATGCATTGCAAAAAAAATCTGTTTAAGATGGTATTTAACGAGTCAGTATTTTTGCTCGCTCAGCCATTACTACTTAGACTATATTAAAGGTGCAACAAGAAATTTTGAGGCACCCAAATATTGTGCATATTAGTAATTGCATATAGATGGACACTCAATAGTGTGCTTATACCTGTATTGGCACAGAACTGTCTTACAAAGAGACAAAAGTGATTTTGATGTTGCCTTATATTTCAATGAAAACAAGGCTGAAATTTTCTATTTGCTCCTATACGAAGTAAGAAATTTCTATTTTTTGTACCAAGAAAACATTTTCAACTTAATGCTTCAGTCAGATGGGATATTTTTGATGAAAGCTTTACATCAGGGGAAAACATCCATATTGTTGTGACGCGTTAAACCAAATCCCCGTATTAATCTCTGGGCGGCTTGGGTGGCTCATGGTAAGAGCGTTCGCCCTGTTAATCATAGGATTAAAATAAGGAATAGTTTGAGTGTATCCCGAGGGTAGAAAGTCAGGTAGAGCTGGGTGTCATCAGCGTAAACAACAGATTGAATACCGTGGGCAGTAATGATATCCTGTAGTGGGGCACTGAACAAGATGAAGTCAATCGGTCCAGTAACCAAGCCCTGTGGGACTCCACAATCAACCGCCACAGGATCTGACGAAGCACCTCTGACTGATATGAGTGAGTTCGGCCATCTAAGTATGACGAGAACCAACTTAATGATTTTCCAGTAATCCCATACCGTTCAGTTAGACGGGTTAGGAGCTGTTCGTGGTCTATGGTGTCGAAGGCGGCGCTTAAGTCCAGTAACACTAGCACAACCTCTTTTTGTTTGTCAAGAGCAGTCAAGATGTCATTATGCACCCGTAACAGAGCAGTCTCATTACTGTGATATTGCCGGTATGCCGACTGCATCGGAACATGGAGATCATTATCGATGGGATTTTGTATCCCCAGAATCAATAACATCTCAAGAATCCAAACTCAAACTAGATATGTTTTACCTTTAGCGTCTGGGCCTATATCATGTGCGCAGATATTTGGAAGTTGTGTCTTTGTATTCTATAATTTTATTGATCTTATTGTAAACATTGTTTTTTTTCTCAACATTTTGCTGTTAAATTTCAATGTCAGAGAATGTTCTCATCATTTCAATAGGAGCTCTCCAAATTAATGATCTGGCGTACTGCATTGGTCCAGCCAGAAGTTCACTGCCTCATCAAATGACTTCTTAATCGCTGCCGTACTGAATTGTGTATTGTTCCTAGAAACATAACCTTTCTTGTTGGCCCATATCAGCTCTTCAGGGTACAAGTTACAGTGGTAGGGAGGCAAGCGTACAATTTCATGGTCGTATTTTTTAGCCAGAATGTCAATTTATATTTTTGAGCTCGTGGTTTATTACAACATTTTATTAACTCTTGTTTCATTAAACTGTTTAAGTTATTGGTATAGTTTCATAGTCATGCTTGCAAAAATTATAAAGTGGAAATTCAGATTACTGCCGTTTTACGCCAACATTGTAAATCAAGCTAAATATCAAAATCTAATGATAATGATGGGACCAGGTGCCTTGGTGTTGATCAGTTTCTTCAAGCAGTTCTGAAGCTCCGCTATAGTGAAAAATCCAATCTGGATGGGAAGGGTGTCTGCTATCTTGTGAATGAAGAAAGGTTGAGCAAGGTTGGTGTTAATCTGAACTCTTTTGCCAAGTAGAGAGCTAACGTGTAAAACCGTGTGTTAAGGCAATCCTCACCTGATTCACCTTTGATTCTTATAGGTGTGGTAGCCTTCTTGACATTGCAGCCTTGGCAGCATCAAGTAGGTTGTGCTTGGAACTTCTAGTGGACTTAGTATTTTGCTTCTTCAGTTCTTCTCTAGCTTTGTTGTCTTAATCATTTGAGGCAAAGGCAGTAGTCGTCTTCTTCCTCCTAGGTAGCATCTCCAGTGCAATTTCTTTGTTGGCTGTAGTGAGGATATCATACTGTGCTGGAGGTTTTTGTCTTCAAGCTTGTCAACAAGATTGTTGAACTTGTTATGTGCTGTTTCAGTATACTGCTCACAAAGCTCTGTATCTTCCACTACCTTCCTCCAGTCATTTGTTTTCATGGGATAGTGGGCTTACTCTGAGATTGACCTATCTGGCTCCTACAAGTGACGATTATAATCAGACTTAGCTGCTTCAAAAGTTTGCCGGGTCTGTTAATCCACTTCTTTCTGATCAGAATGTACTCCAGCTAGATAAATTCAATTCTCCATTTGGGTGACAGTGCGTCCACTGTAATCTACTTGCTTGATTTTTGGTGATTTTGGTGAGTAATAGTTGTAAACAACTAACAATGGTCCCGTTTGGTTTGCAAGTGAACACGTTGTCTTCAGGCCAAGGCTTAGCATTGTAATCTTCAAGGATGTACAGATGATTTCTTATATAAATATTATATATTATATCGTCGGGTGTATTACATAGTGACGGTTATTTGAATTTTTATCAATTTATAACTAAATTGAAGGGCAATGATCTAAATATCAAGTCTTCAAATATGCCAGTGTCGAGCCTGCAATTACTTCTTACTTAATAATCTTAATTAGAAATTTGGCAATTTTTGACGTATGTTGCATACAAGAGACTTTGGTGTATTACCATAGTGACCGGATGTTGACCCTCTGTCATAGAAGTGTATACTTGATTTCCTACCAGGGCTTTTAAATACTTTTGTTAGTAAATATTTCATCTTAATTATCCTTGAACCAGCCAATATTTAATTCTTTATAAAATATTGCTATTACTAGAAATGTATAGTATATTTACAGTTCAATTCGTGAAACCTCGGCAATCCACTCAACATATGTCATAAACCAAATTGAGAAACTTCGCGATGACGGACGTTGGTTTAACGGATGTTCGTAAAACGCCGATTGTTGTATTCATAATGACGGATGCTGAATACGCTTTAGAGAGGGAAAAATCAAATCCGTCACTATTTTTCTGAACCTAATCGCCAATTGCGTAACTTTTGGTGTGACGGATATTGATGATAACATCATTGATGGCGAAATCTTTCTCACCTGATCTTTGCCGACGAATTAACCTGATTTGCCAAGTCCACCAGATGATTGGAAAGCAATGCTAAATGATTTCACAGCACCTCAAGACCGGTCCGGACTCAGCATGCATGTTGGGGAAACCCCAAACAAAAAAAAACAAGGTGATGTTTAATGACCAACAAGGAAGTCCGAGATAACTGTAGACTGGAAAGTCTTGAAGAGGTCACAGCTACATCTACCATGGAAATTTGGAAGACAGTTGCTGCGTGATGTGACTTACTGCATGAGATCGAAGGAGAATTGGACTAGGATGGGCAGCATTTGCCACAAGTGTAAACATCCACATGAAAATAAGACGACAAGTATGGAGTACAGAGAAGGTGTTCAATGAATCCTCCCGTCGGGGTAATGCACATAGCGCAGTGAAAAGTGGGCTTTGCATAAACACCTGTGATGGGAGATGCTTGCAGTTGCACAGAGGAGATGGAGCGAATCATGCTTGGCATCAGAAAGAGAAAAGATAAATTGCTGGATCCGATCACAGAAGGAGTTACTGATATTTATCGCCTGCATTAGGAGTTCCAAACATAGATGGGCAGGTCACGTTGCTAGACTGAAGATAACGGGGTGACCATCAGGGGACAAGGTGACCCGCCCAGAGAATGGACCAGAAAGCAGGACGCCACAAAGAGATGGAGAGACAAAATGACAAAACACTTGGTCCCACTTGGACAAGAATGGCTAAAGATAGATATTGTGAGTGATCTACGCCCTGGATAATGTATTCATATATATATATGATATATATATAATATAATAGTATATATTATCTATATATATATATATAGATATAAATGTAATAAATTGGAATAGGACGTTTGTTAAGTCAGACCCCCCAATCTCTGCTGTTATATATATATAGATATATATATATATATATATAGATACGTATATCACTATATATATATATAATATATAATGATATATATATATATGGATATAATACACATTAAAAAATAAATGTCGGTATACAGCTTGAGAGTGTTCAATACCAAAGGTAGAGCTCTAAATAAAATATTTAACCACAACACGGAGCAGCTCGCTACTCCGAGTTCACGCCTGGCGTTCATCAGGCGCAGGATCTATTACAACACTACCACAACGCACAGTTATGATATAGATAATCACTGAGCTAGATGCGTCTTTTTTGTGAAAATAACCAGCTGAGCGCTTGAATTGGTTAACATCAGTCGAGCGGCCAGTAGGCCGCGAGACCGATGTTAACCACGTCAAGCGCGAAAGCTTTCACGAACGCCATCATAGCACATTGATTATAGCATACACTTAGAGTATAATATAAAAAAGAACATTTTAAAACATATTTTTGGTTAAAACATGCTAAAAATTGGAGTTGATAACGAATAATTTGTCGCATTTAAATTTAACATATTTAAAAACACTTTGTCCTTGTCACCGTCTATTGACGAGCGTTACCCCAAATTCCAAATGGGTTGTATTGATTGCTCTGGCCATTAACCTTCGGGTGACTAAAGCTATTAAGTATTAAAGCTATAACGTGCCAATCGGTTAATTGATAGTGCTTTGCAAATACGAAGCAAATATATCATGTATTTAAGTTTATCCTTGGAAGTAAAATCTTGAATGAAATATCAACCAAGCCTATCGGAATAAACACTATTAACCCTATTCATCCTTGAACATATGGAGTATTCGTTGCAGAAATTACAAGGCGTTATCAGTGTTGTACCACTACATTTATTTTAGCCATTCGAGTTGCAATTGCATAGGGTTGAAGATGAAGACAAACAAAAATAAACAAAATCTCATTCCTGTGACCGTAATGTTTATAGTATATTTCTAAATATGTTACGTGATCTTTATGTGTATGTGTGATTAGATATTGTGGAGCCGAATTGATGTCCAAATGGAAACGGACGGCGTGGAGGGGAGCTTCGCCAAAAGCTTGATCCCAGAGGCTGAAGCTGACGTAGTACTGTTTTTTTTTGGGTGGGGGGGTACCTACCCTTCTATATTAACCCAGTGTTTGCTCCATCTTAATGTTCATGTGAGTGTTTTGTTATTTGTTTTAATTTTTGTCTTTTTGCAATTACCTAAAGGCATTTGCAGTTCTGCATACCTTTTAAATGACAGCATGAAAATCAAATATCTGAATTATATCATATATTGCTGTTGTAAAAATAATAAATGTGTCCAACATGTCCTTTATGAGAAAATGGTTTGATGTAAGAGCAACTCCATTTTCTTAAAGTTTATTTTACAGGTAGCATACCGTAAATGTTTTACATACATAGGTTGCATGTTGACACATAGAATTTGTATCTTAAGTTTGCCATCGTATATATACAGATCGCGCCGCCTTATATAGGGTCAGGACATTGTCTTTCTAGAACCATTACCGTGGCCCGCGTGTTTAGTTGTGACCCCGACTTCCGAGTGTGCATGTTATTAAAAAATAACAAGCTCTAGAGATGTTATAAAATAACACCCCCGGTAGCCTTCTCGAAACCCCATTCGTAGTAGATAACGCACGGGAAAACAATAGATAACAACAAAGACGCTAGCACGAGAAGTGTATTTTTCTTACACGACTAATGGTTTCCGATATTGCTGCCATGCCTACAATTAGCGATCAATTCGCTTTTCCTGTTAAGCGCTTTGTTTACAGTTTCAATATTTAAATTTTCATTCCAAGCAAAGATTACAATAGCACCCAGATTTTTCTGGTTTAATTGTGTTTGTGATTTTTGATGATTTTCAATGATATTGTATTCTTTCCTGTCTTTCTTACGTTGCATATGTGTTTAGGTAACTCTGTTTTCTTTAGCATACCTGGCAGTGCGAAATGATTTTGTTGATTTCTGTACCATATTCTTTAAAGCTACCATCTTGTTTAGGACCAATATATTGTTTGCCCTGATTTTCTCTACTTACCGTAGCCTTGTAAACTACAGCAGATGGATAAGCATTTTCCCAGAAGGGGGGCAAGCGTCTTTTTTTACGGCAATTGCACAATTGCACTTTTTTTCTTGTTCTTGTTCTTTTTGTTGATGCGGAGTGTTGTGAGATTTTGATTATGATGCCATACCATCATATATTTTCCATACAACTATATGAAACCTTGATAGTGTTTTTGTGAAAATTTTAGGAAGCTTGGTGCCCTTCTGAAAATGCTTGTTCAGTAGACGAGGAATGTTTTTCCTACATTAGATTTTACATACAGAATATTCTGGCGGTGGTTAAACCAAATATGTCCTTCTATTGAATGTGTCTCTTCTGTGTTCTGTTTGCTGTTCCTGTGTGCTGCTTCCATCCTGTCTGGCACTGTCGTCATTTAATTGTATTGTTCCCTTATACCCACTGTCCTTTAGAGCTCTGTTGTATTCACTGGACTTTTTCTCAAAGATCTTGCGGTTAGAGGAGAGTTCAGAGATCCTTTTTCCCACTGCTTTAGGGATATTCCTTACTCTAGATGGGGGTGGTTTGATTGAGCGTTCACATATACTGGTTTGTCGTTAGGTTTTCTGTATGGTTTATGTTCAGCAGTTTGCAAGTTTAGGTTTATGTCCAGGAAGTCTACCAATTTGAGGTTAGTGTCGGTGGTGATTTTTAATCCAAAGGTTTTGAAGATCTTTGTGATGTGCTTCCGTATTCTTTCGGCTTGGTTTCCGGAGCAACTTTTCAGGACTGCTAGTCCATCATCCCTGTAGAGGCCGATACTAAAGGCCTTGATCTCTCTTTCTAATGTGTATAGTATGTAAAGGCCTACAGTTTCGCACACTTCTGCGCCATCATAGGCTCCCATGGCTATGTCGAAGGTACTATTTGTGTCTTTCTTCATCCAGCATTTTCCTTCTGTATCATATAACAATGTTTTTCTTGCGTGCATTATGATTTCCATTTCTAGATTGGAGATTTTAGCGTATATTTTTGCCCACGCCAAAACTTCGGTGAGCATTTTTTCAGATATTGAGGGATAGAACTCCTCAATATCGAAAACGAGGAACGACATTCTCTCTTTTTCTTTAAGATTAAATGCATTTTTTAGCTCATAGAATTCAAAGATCAGTCTGTACAATTCCATATAACTACTTTAATGTAGATACAAAAACAAATAGTGAAAAATGGAAGTATTCGAGGAAATTTTGCATAATTTCAACGGCAAATAGACATACAGCGACGACGTCTCAAAATCTACACTAAACGGCTGATTGTGGGTTACACCAGTACGGAATAAACAAAGATCAATAATATCTATGTTTGATGACAAACTGTAAAGGTCAAATCTATATCTTCAGAAAAGGCTTAACACCCCTGGCAGTTAGTATGGACCTTCCATATCAACGCCAGGCAGTTAGCACCCTCAAATTGCGGTATCACCTCCTCAACAGGGGACAGTTTTCAAAATTACACAGAGGTCAAACCACCAAAATGCCCCCAATCATGACGAAACGCACGTCACATCCATCCAATCATAAGGATTCCAAAAATGCACAGATTGCACCACCTACGATCACTGGTTCTGGAGCCATATGGCAAAAATGACTAAAATTGTAAAAAAAAAAGGCCAATTTCGATTTGTACAGGGGTCAACATTAAATTTGTACAGGCGTCACTCATTTCTGGTATGACAAACTCCAAGGCTGTAGGAATCAACCCAGTTCTCGCAATCCCTAACGTAACGTCCCTAGGCCATATGGAAGAACAGAGGAATACTTAAGTTTTCCTCTGAATATGGACCCAGGGTAAAGAATAAATAAACAAACAAACAAACAAAAAAGAGGAAAATCTGACGATCACCGTAAAAGAGTGAGGTAGCGTTATTTTTCTTGTTAGATCTAGGAACAATTTCCCCTAAAGCCAGCCAGGGGTTAGCCTTGTTCAAGGTGCTCTACCAACTCCATTCATTGGTTCACACGTCTGATATAAATAATGTCACCATATAAGGAGTGGAGCATATCCCTTCCCTAAAACTAAAAAATGGCGAGAATTCACAAAAAACACCTAATTTGAGGTCTTCTATTTCACCCGGTTTATGTTTCATGTTTCCACAAGCGAGTTTAATAAGTTCAATTCAGGCAAAGCGCCTTGTTCAGTCTGTCAGGCTTTTTCTGCATTTGCAAAAATTTATAGTTTTATATAGGGAAGGTTAAAACCATAAAGCAATGTAATCACGGCTGTCGCTCTGCGTAGCACAACCACTGCACCTGAACACAACAAACCTGGAAACACAATGTTCAAAATAAAATAAATAGAATAAAATGTTAATTTTGCAGTACAGTGTGAAAAATAACAAGTTTGTTGGTTCTTAGCAGAGGACCTTGATCAAGGCTCGGCAGGGGTCCACTCCGTGATTTTTTTTTTCAAAAGTGCATTCAAATGCATTTAAGGGACGTTGGGATATATTTATTCCCAAACATGTTTCTTTTTTATTTGTTAAGCAGAAATATCTTTAATTGGAAAGACAACCTCTCAAAGTAGTCAAGGCTACAGTGGCAGTTCTAGCAGAGCCGTGGATGGAAACACCAATGGCATTTACTTTGGCGGCAACACCTGTACACATACAAGTAAGTTATAGAATTATTTAAAAATCAAAACATACTGCATTATACGATACCTAAAAAGAGGATTTGTAGTGGCTTGTTTTGTTATGGAGATTTGGGGTGTTGGTTCAAGCGTGTTGGTTCAGAATTGATAGAAAATTGTCAAAACATATGGTGACTCGCTCCACTTTTTGCTAATCACAGGACACAGTTTTAAATATATTTCTTTCAAGTACTATTAAAGGGGTAATATAAAGGCCGATACTTTTATGTATAAAACATTATTTATAATGCCGTATGGCATCTTGCATTAAAATTGTGATTTAACAGTGTTAGGTTGAAATCCATGGAAACCAAATTGTAAAAATTGCAGACATTTACAATATCCCTTACCTACCAAAGTGGGATAATTGTGTTAATTTTACATCTAACAATAGAGTGGTCAGATTTAACACCATTAGTAATATCAGAGTCATGGACATCATCAGCTAGGTCACTATTCGGATGTAATCAAGACGATAAATGGCAGGCGGAATTTTCTGATGTCCTGTAGAAACCCGAAAAGTTGGATTGTCTGTACGTCACAAGTTAATATGTTTAAATTAAAATCAAAGCAAACCAATCAAACTAACATGACATACAAAATGGCAATGCAGATTCTACTAAAATCTAACTCTAGACATGAAGAAATATTCCAAAAGGCGCTAATAGCTGTATAGCTGCCCTGTGTAAAAAGTAATAAAAGAAACTCAATGATCAAATGATAATAAATTATTTGAATAGTATTGACAATGATTGGGCTACCATACCTTTTTGGATAGAATATTAACGTGCTTTAGCCACATACACTTAAACACAATTCTTATAGCCGGTAAAAATTGGTAAAATATTTAATTCCCCAAATCCCAATTCGCCATTTTGAACTTGGGCATCTAATAACTTCAGGGAATAGGAAATATTTTGTAACTTAAATCCTTCAAAACAGTAATATCAATTCCTTTACATCTAACACTTATTGACGGGGTGGGGGTGGTTTCCAGGGGACCAGGGGGTTGAAGGCCTGCAATTAAATTTTGCCAGTTTTACGACTAACGATATATTTTTTCTGGCTCATATTTTGTTGTATTTTTCTAACTTTTGGACACGCATGTTTCATTATAGTAGGATTTTTTATTCCTGCAGTTATTAAAAGTGTTTGGGTGCGTGTCGACGATTCCCTTCGTTTTCGGGACTGGAGGTTGTGTATACTTTACCCAATCAGTATATTAGAAATTCCACGTCGGATACCGGATAAGATAAAGGCCATAATTACAAATGTCCTTTTCTCACGTGAAAATATTACAAAGCAAATGGCACTGATAATTCCAAACAATCAAACTTCAACTAACTCTGAATCCAATTTCCACATAAGAAATTATAACGAATTAAGTATTATTACTCACCAAAGTTCTTTTACGTCCCTAAGGAATACTAGAAATCTAACACGTTTTACAAATTCATCTCTTCCAGAAATAATATTTGAACAGCTTGGTTCAATTATTTATGTATTTAGAGTTTTGTCACTCATATAAAAAACAACTACACTATTTACGTGGCCTAATCCTCCTCTTCACCCAGCCTCGATGTTCATGACACTTTATCCGTCTTTGATTGACGGCAAACAAAGGATTCGATAGCGTGTCTCAAAAAAAAAACGCTTTACGACAATCTATTAAATTAAATCTGGTCTAAGCTTACATATTCAGATACAAAAAAATTCATGTAAAATGGGTTAAAGCATCATGTTCTGTTGAACAAAGTTGAAGTCATTGCAGCTGTTAGTTTTTGTTTATCTCAACACATCCCCCTCCAAATTGCATCGTACCATCGACAATTGCGTTTACTGACGGGAATAAAATAGACTATAACTTGCTTATTGTTATTGTCTAGTGACCTGCATGTGTTTGAGATAAATTCCATGCAAAAATTCCTTCTGGGAAAGTGGTTTCCGTGGTGGTGAGGGGTTTCCTCCCCCATGTCACTAACGGAGTAAACGGAGACATGTTCCACATGCTAACCTTGAATATTTCGAACTCACCACAAAAATCACACAAAGCGCTGTTGGAGTTGCGCCCCTGGAATTAGACCCTTTCGCATACAAATAATACGAGGTGATATGGGAACGGTGGGTGACAAAATGCCAGTGAAGTCAGAGTGGTCTCATCATTTACTTTACACTTACTGTAGAAAACAAAACACATAAAAAGTAACGACAGTCAAAGCACACAAGACGTAGACACGCCCCCAAATTTTTTACACACCGGGTACTTTATAATCTTGAGAAATCATGGACAGACGTAGAAGACATAGGCATGCCCCTCTACTTTCATCATAGCAACTCAAATTACGTTACTTTTCAATTCGATTCTCAATGATGTGTTGATTTTGAATATTTTTATGTTGACTTCAGGGAGCTCCAGAATGAAGGACCCATAGTCCTAATTGTTTTGTCAGAAAATACCGTTTTGTTTTAACTATGATGTACCCTTGGGCGTTCCTTGCGTGTTAGTCATGTATTTTACTGTACTTAATGAAATACTTGTCAAATATTTCTGGTAATTGTTGCGTGATGTGTTTATACTATAACCATAAAATAAGCAAAAATAAGGTATCTTCTAAATACGAGTGTCGGAAATGGCTTTACTCTATAATCACTGTTAGGGAATCGTTCTTGTGCCATTTTGGTGTTAAAACTCTTTTAAATAAATCTTAGAAGTCTTACACCAGATTTTTTTTAGAATACCATAGTTTATGAGGCAATATATATAAAACGACTACAACGAATGTAATACCCTCCCTGGCACAAAATGTCTCAGTATACAACTCCAATACTCCAAACATTCATTTACGTGTCGGTGGCAAACGCCTCGACGCCGGCCATTGTTGAACCTTGGCAAACCTTGGCAAATCTTCACTGCGATAGGGAGTTATCAACCATATCATAATCTACTAAGCGTGGGAAACTCCACGTACACACAGTGTCAGATAGCGTTGATTCGGATTTTTTGTACATTGCGGTACACTGGAGATTGCGCAAAATACTTGACCTATCGTAACGATTTACGCACCAAAATATTCCTAACTAAATTGTCTAGTTAGCTTACTAGTTTATAATATAGGGTTATTTTGGAAAAAGACGAAAAAAAACACAAAAAAAAAACGAGAACAATACGATCCATACAAGCATTTTTCTTACCTTATCAGCTGGCTCAATTCTCGATTGCTGCTGTCAAGTCATGCCACACGTCAGGCTTACAAAAACTAGTGAGCTAATGGGTCTTTTTTGTCAGGAACCCGTTTCTAACATCAGATTGACCACCTGATTCGTTGATTTCGCGATATCCAAGGTACCGCGAAACCGTTTTTTCATTCTTTGTTCAAGCTAATCGCAGAGCCTTTAAGGTGATTGGGTCACGTTAGGTGCGCGCACCAGTCTCCAAGCAGATATTTCTCCCAAAATCGTGACTTGGCGTTCCTAGCTGTCCGCGCGCGTAAAACCACCCTTGCGTACACTGTGCGATATTCCGAAGATAGCATGCACGCTTTTTCCCTTTACCCGTTTTCAATGAAGCAATGAAGTGCATGTAGGCCTATGTGCTGTTTACAGAATTTCACGCATTAAACAAAACTTGAGTCAAAGATTATATTGCTATATATAAACGGGCCGTCAAGTAACTAAATATCCTTCTTTTTCCGAAACTAAGCAGCTTCTCTCCTGATTTTGTCAACACACTTTTACAAATGTCTTTCGGAAAGTGTGTTTTCTTTATAATTTTTACTGTCAGTGACAAGATTCATTTTGTTTTCCGACAATATTTCACAGGTCTTATAAATGTCAATGCAAAACATGATGATAAATGAATGATTTTATATAGGTTTCGTTGAAGGAAATATCACTTGTCAATTCTTTACCTGCATTTTCGGCAGTAAAGTTAAATGATGATCCTTACTATTTTGCCTCGTGACAATCCAGAATCTCCAAGAGAATCATCCTTTTCTGTACACTTTCATGTATATATAAGAAATCTTGTTCATGACCATAATTAATGTTATGGAATTATTATCATTTTAATGGAAACGTTAATTTACTAAATGGAAGGGATTCAGGTGTTTATACGGCCGGAAATGACCGTAATTACAAAGGAATGGTCCTTTAACAATTGCACATATAGGCCTACTGTTGATTATCTTCCATTTTGGTGAAGATTTGACCCCCTCAATAACTTGGAACCATCTCATAATAATTTTAAAAACAATTGAGTGTGATGGCAATCTGCAATCCCCCACAGTCAACTAATGACTAGGCTTTCATTTTACATTTTACTGTGATTTCGCTCTCAAAGCACAAACAAAACTAACATGGACATGTTTGTGGGCCCAGCGCCATTGCAGTAGATAAGTGTCCGAACACTTGGCACAAAAAGACAACGTGGCGGCTCATCATTTTTTTTTTATTACCAATTACAACTATATTAATATCGTTTAACTTCGTAAAAGGAACTAATTTTGGACAAAAGTTTTTAGAAAATTGCTACGAAGTATAGGTAGGTAGATTCTGTCCGCAGCTAATAATCATGTTTTCTGAGGTGTGAGTAAGCTCTTAAAATGCCATTCAAATCACGAATTCGGGACACGGCCTGCTTTACAACTTTCCTTTCTCACCTTTCCATCAACCTTTTCCTTCCTTTCTTACCAGTCTTTTTTATTTATTCGTCATCATATACAACAAACAATATCAATAATAAAGTTTACACAATGACAAAGAGGGAAAAACAATGCTCATTAAGTTTTAATACCGTTCGCGCGTTTTGTGCGTGCCTGTTCTTTGTTCGCGTGTCAGGTATAAGCGTTTACCATGCGTTGAACTGTGGCCGTTTTACTCACCTCAATATCGCGTTTTGGTATTTTAGACTACTCAAAATGCCGTTATTTTCGAAAATAACAGAAAAATTAGTTCGGTGACCCCTACGTTTTCGCATTAATCGACGAATCTTGTTGAGTGCGCAACTTTATTAAATTTGTGACAAACACGTTAGCGACCGATTTTTAATTATTCAAAAAAGTCCGGGAAAAAATTAATTTTCCATAGACGTGTGTACAATTTTTGGAAAAAATAGGCGTTTTTAATAAATTTTTCCTCAAACGAGTTCGGTGACCCCATATTTGTTTATTTCTGATATTTGACATACATCGATGAAATTCATCTTAACAAATCTATCGAAAGATCTATCGTGACCCAATCACCTTAACCAGAGAGCGTTTGCTGACTAGGGAGTACCATGACGTACCGCATGTCTAAGAATAGCCGGCCAATTTGCGATGCGGATACCGACTAGGTGGCGCTGTTGCCCCTAGAGATGCTATGGGAGCGTAAATGGTGTGTCCAATATTCCGAGATATTGTTTTACATAGAAAGCATCAATGTGATAGTTTTCAATTAACTTTTCGTCCGAGTCCAATACGTTTTGTTGTTCAGACCTTTTCTAAGGATCACACCATCAATGACAATGTCCATTTAGGAGAGTACCAGCACATGTTACAAGGCCGTTGATCTTTAATCTTTCCCTAAATTGCTGATACATGAATGTTGAGTATTGATAGCTTGTTTATTTAGATCATGTTTTGTCAATTACTTTATCACTATTCTTGTAAGATTGTTGCGTGTCCTAAAACCATGTATTTATTTTTTGGTATTTACATATCTTTGCTAGCTTTTAATCAAATTGCACACTTTATCGTAAAGATCAAAATCTGACATTACCCAAAAAAATTGCAACAGAAGGTTTCTTGAAATTTTCTGGTAGTATAAGGTCAGTTAATAATATATATCAAAGTTGTCACAAAATCGAAGTCCCAGAAAGTGTTCAACTATGACATAACCAAATGCCGATCCACACATTTTGAAAACATAAATCCTCATATCTCGGGCAGTTTTTATGAAGTTGGAAGATAATCACTTAACCTCAAAATCCATATGGCCGCCAATCCTTCCTATCGCAAAGTACAAATGATTGTAATCTCTGGTGCCTGGATGGGGTAAAATGACAATAAGATATCCTTTCCTACTAATTCTAGCAGACCAATCCAGGAAAGGTGGTTATTAATTGAGATATCATCTTGGCCTCTAGAGATCCAATATTGTTGCCATCGGCCCGTTGAAAAATACAAATTCGTTCATCTCTGATACCCAGATGGGCCAAAAAAATTAAAACAGGTGTTATTTTTGATTAATTGAGGTATAATAAATACATTAAGATTGGTTGTTTTAAAGTGATTTTTAGAGGGCTATGTGTCCAAAATTCGTAGGCCATTTTTTGATTGTTTTGGCTATAAATAAACCTAATCACACCATTTCAAAATGTGGTGTTTTACAGTCTAATTGTGTAATTCAAGTACCAGAAAGTACAGCTGTCACACTATCCCATCACACCAAAATGTGGCGAGAACACTGGTTTGCAACAGACTATCGACCACACTATTACTTACTATTTAGCCTTGGTTCATCATTGAGATGGTTCTTGATTAATGTTTCATATGAAATTCCACCAAGCTTTGTTCCCATACCATTCTTTCTGCTGATGTACTGCATTGTGATGCATCCTGATGAACAATTGCATGAGATCATTTCCAGTGTAAACTCTGGTGCCGGATTTGGTTTTATCACGATGGGAAACAATTCCCCTTGTACTATCCAGCCCCATCCAGTTGAATTTTGACATCAGTCTTGTCAACAATCAACTGCATAGCTAAATAAGTTCTCCTAGAGTGGAGTTTTTGCAGCGGAGTTTTTGTGAAGATCATTTTAGGTTTTATCAACCGAAGAGCAGTTTAAGCAACGCACGGTCTTCCCCTCCAATGTTCTATGAGGATGTCTACGACTACTTTGCCAACTGATGCCTAAAATCAAGTGTATAGACCCTCGTCTCCGGTGGTCAGTACGATATCATGATCTCGTCAGTTTGACGACCCCTAGATCTAACATTGGCACCAGCAGAGTCATTTATATTCCTTCAACTGCTCACATCGGGAATGCCCTTCCTGGGCAATTCCTGCTACTAATCGTCGAAGGTTAATCGCTCTCCGATCCATCAATCCTCGGCACTTAAGCCATCTTGGTTCCTACCCAGATGTTCGTTTCTTCTGCTGGTTATGCCCTGATACCTTACAATAAAAAAGACGTCGATTGCTGACCTTGAACCGGGACACCATGGCTTGGCAAACCCTTCACCGGTCGATTCAGGGTCCACATTGGGAGTACAAAATACGCTGAACAACCTGCTCGTAACAACGGGTCACCATGAATTACTTTGAAGAAAATAGACTTCGTGCCAAGCCACAAATATTCATGTAGTCCCACAATGCCCTAATATAGCACTGGTAACTGTCCATCTCAGCATGTAAAGAGAACCATCCGTCAACAACGTAGTATCAATGTTTGGCACTGTCTTCGGGGCTGCAGCCTCTGACGAGGACACATGTTCGTAATTGGCCATCAGAACGGTTGTCATTGTACAGGGACACCATTGCATTGCAACCTTCATCTTTCAATTCACGATCCCCATTGGGAGGTAGCAAAGACTCTGGAACAAGCTCGTAACCCAGGGTCACCATGATACTTTGAAGAAAATAACTTTCTTGCCAAACCACCAATATTCAGTAGTAGTAATCGCAACTGAAAATGCATGGGCAAACAGCAGATTAAAGCAAATGTTATCACTTAATAAGTGCTTCGAAGTCATACACATGTTTTTTCTTCTTGTAAATTGAATTTTACAAAAACAAAAAAACAACCTCCCCCCCCCCCTTCTGCAAGAGTATCATAGATCTTGTTTTCGCCAATATGGATTTTGACTTAATTATGCCATGGGTCTTGTCCTTTTTTGCTATATCATCAAACATCCCCCCCCCTGCAACTCCTTCTCCTTCAGGCACTAATTACATACAATAATACAATACAGCGGATTTATAACCGCAGCCTAATTACCAAAGGATCGCTAAGGCGCAGTGAAAAAAGAAAGAAATGAGGAAGAAGAAACCACACACATCTAGGAACCGGAATATAAATGGGTTTTATCGAGAAGTGTTCTTCTTGAAAGAACTAAGACTGACAGCCTGCCGATGTACAGTGGCATGACTATTCCATAGACGAGGGTCAATGATATAAAAAGCCCGATCACCATCTGTTTGTGGGAGCTGCTATCCATATCATTTGAGAGAACGTCTTCTTTTCCCACAGGGCAAATTTTGTTCCATTTGCTGTCTACCTAGTTTTTTTTGCGATCTTATTATGCGATGTTTCATGTTGGTGTTGTCTTTTGTGTTAGTTCACCAATGTATCCATTGAACACACGAATGCTTTGATAGTGTTCAACTGTGAAAGATGTATAATCTCAATAACCTTCATGAATGGAAATAGACAAGAATGACTTGTCAAAACCTTGAAGCAGTTTGAACAGCATTATCGATTCACAGGAGAAAATGCCTTGACAAACATTGCAACAGGGATAAATCTGGTGAGGATTTCAAATGAAAGAATCTGTTTCCAAGTAGCCAGATACAGTCCAACAAATGGAAAAACAAGCTCACTTTTCTGATATAGCTACAAACATGAAAGCTTAAAGTCAAGACCCTGCAATCTCCTCGGGCTTCAAGGTAACGTGACCAAGCTTTGTTATTTCAAAGATTCCTGTTTAGAGAACTAAACTGAGAACTGCTCTCGATAGGTGCTTTGTTGCCGTGCACTGGTCATCATATCCACCATCCCTTTTTCTGCCAGATGTAAACCAATAAACAACCTTTCTGATGGCCACTTACGAACATGTGTCCTCGCAAGGCTGCTGCCCCTGAGAAAGTGCCAAACACTGATTCCATGTTGTTTGAGAGGTTCTTCGTTACATCGCTTGAACTGACTTTGCAATCTGATAATTATGCCTCTTTCACAATTGACCATTATGGCAAAGCATCCGTTGTCTTCCAAGGATACACTGGCCGAAGCAACACAAAGACGCCACATATGAACGTCGCAAAACTAGAATCGCAAACCTATGATCGCAAAACTAGTAGACAACTGATCAAGATGCGACAATTTTGCTGGAAAAGGAAATGCGAGATGTTGATATAGTCCAAAACAGCATTGCCAGGTGCATAATTAGGTCAACAACTCAAATTGGAAAGACACCGATCCGTTGATACTACTTCTCCAATATGCAGAATAGCGTGTATGACCTTTACTTTTGGTCTGACAACAAAGAGAAACGTGTGTATGGATCTTAATCCTCTGAAGCACTTATTCAGTGATGACATTTGCTCCATCTGTTCTTTGTCAATGCAGTTTTCAGGTTGCGATACTACTGTCAATAATATTTTGGTAGCAAACAACTGTTTTTCCTCAAAAGTCATCCATGGTAATACCCTGTGTTATAAGCTTGTTCCAGAGTATTTTGTACTAACCCATGGAGATCCTGAATTGATAAAAAGATGAGTTGCAACCCTTGTGTCCCTGTTCAATGATCAGCAATCAAGTCTTTGGAATCATTATACACTACAGGTACTTCCAAAAACGTTTTCCACAAAGCTTGTGGACATTCATGGCAAAAATCATGGACCAGCATTTAAAACCAGTCTCGATCTCATATGATTATGAACTTAAGGCTAAATAGTTAGTTTAATAGTGTGGAGAATCGCCCCTACTCAAAGCAGTGTTTTTTGGCCACATTGTGATGATGAGTGAATAAGTGAATTGTACTTTCTTTCACGTAATTTCACAATTACACTGTAAAGAGCATAATGTTGGATAGATTTATTATAGCTGAGCAATCAATTGGCCCTAACATCATTTTAATTCGACGGGATTTCTAATGCCGGAATTAATAGAAAATTGCACCTCATTTGTCACTGTATCTGTCTGATGCTAAATAGAAGGATTAATGGTTTCATTTTTTTAAAATGGGCATAAGTGAGCATTTTTAAGACTCTCAAAACTTTCCAACAACTCTCTATAACTATTGTATTTTCTTATGCTCCATTATAAAAAATATATAACAAACCATATTGGTCATTTTGGCCCATGTGCTACCAGAAATAAAAGATTTGTACTTTTAAACATGGTGGATGGCAGCCATATTGGGTTTAGAGGCCATGATATATCTCAACTTCATAAACCCATTTTTAATCATGGATTGTATGCAGATTAGTAGGAATGACCTCTTGTTTTTCCTTTAGCCCTCCGGTATCAGAGATACAAGACTTTGTACGTTTCCCAACATGGCGGATGGCGGGCATATTGGATTAGTGGCCCAAGGAGATATCTCAACTTATAGAACCCCATTTTAATGGATTTGTATGCTATAATTAGTAGGAAATGACATGCTGTTTATCCGTTTAGGCCCATCCGGTATCAGAAAGAATACAAGATTTTGGTACGTTCCACAGGGCGATGGCAGCATAGTGGATTTAAGGTCCAATTGATATCTCACTTCATAAAACTGATTTTATGGATTTGTTGTGCTAAATTCATGTAGGAAAGACATCTTGTTTGTCCTTAGCTCATTTATTTATTACCAGAGATATAAGGATTTATGTTTTTTCAAATGGCGGTGGCGGCCATTTTGTTTATATCATAGTTTTGGAACACTTGCTGGGGACTTCGATTGTTTGTGCAACTTTGCTATATTGTTAAGCTGACCTTAATCTCCACCAAAATGCCACAAAAACCTGTCAATTTTTTGTCATGTGCTATCTTTACTCTACTATTACAGTTCATTATTTACAAACCATTTCAGGAAAAGTCTGGACGAGAGTACAAATGTTGGAGTCATCTGCAAACAGACAAAAATCAAAAACTGAAGTAGTTTCGGTTATTAATGTCATTGATATACATAAAAAACAAACAGTGAGCCTAAGAATTGATCCTGTGAACACCATGTGCACCACATTTGATAAAATGACACGTATTATTTTATGTGTCCAAGTCACTCTTCAAACCAGTCAAGACGATTTTCTTAAACCCAATTTATAAAGTATATCTTGTAGTCAATTTGGGATATACGGGCCTTTGACAATCTTGGTGTTTTTATTTCTTTCCAACTTCATTGATACTTATATTGAATTCCATTTTACTCATTAAATATAATGATTGGGCGAACCCGAATTGTTTTTAATTTAGAATTTTGATATGTTTTGATGTAATGTACACTTCTATGGAATACTAAATCTCTTTTTTTCTCATTTTTGGAAAGCTTGGCAAGACATATACTGGACGGTATTAAATAGGGTCAGAAATCATCTTCCTTATAGATTCGAAATAATTTAGCTATCTTGAGTTTATCTTTGTGCAACTCCAGTCGACAAAGTCCGGGTGATTTAATATCTGTTGTCACGACGTTAATCTTGATATTATTGAGGGCCAGGCCAACATTTAAATCGCCACTAAATGCAAAGAATGAAAATTTCTAATCTGAAAACATCAACAAAAGAAATCAGGAATCATCTTTAATTAAGAAGGCCTAAAAACAAAACTAAATTTAGCGAACACTATAAACACCGCATCTTCTGAGCAAGAACATTGTCAAATTTAATAATCGAAGCACCACTTCAGCGTGCACCTTACTGGCGTGCATTGCGTGTCCATCCCTTTGCTTTTTCGGACAAATGATAGTCTTTACTTAGGCTTGTTATAACTTAGGGCTAAGTCGCTTGTGGCGTCAATAGGGTGGTTTAAAGGTCTTTGAAATCATTATACACTACAGGTACCTTTCCAAAAAACGTTTTCACAACAGCTTGTGGACATTCATGCAAAAACATGGACCAAGTTTAAAACCAGTCTCGATCTCAGATGATGATGAACTTGAAGGCTAAATAGTAATAGTTAATAGTGTGGAAGATCTCACCTACTGCAAGCAAGTGTTTTGGCCACATTGGTGATGATGAGGTGAATAATGTGAAATTGTACTTTCTGTTCAAGAATTTCACAATTACACTGTAAAGAGCATAATGTGATAGATTTATTATAGCTGATAAAAATCAATATGGCCACTAACATCATTTTAATTCGAATGGATTTCTAATGCCGGAATTAATAGAAAATGGCACCTCATTTGTCACTGTAATCTGTCTGATGCTAAATAGAAGGATTAATGGTTTCATTTTTTTAAAATGGCAGACAGTGAGCATTTTTAAGACTCTCAAAACTTTACAACAACCATCTTAATGTATTTCTTATGCTCCAATTAATAAAAAATATATAACACCATATTTGTCATTTTGGCCCATGTGCTACCAGAAATAAAAGAATTTGTACTTTAAACAATGGTGGATGGCAGCCATATTGGATTTAGAGGCCAAGATGATATCTCAACTTCATAAAACCCATTTTAATGGATTTGTAATGCTAGATTAGTAGGAAATGACATCTTGTTTGTCTTTAGGCCCATCCGGTATCAGAGATACAAGAATTTGTACTTTCCAACATGGCGGATGGCGGCCATATTGGGTTTAGTGGCCAAGATGATATCTCAACTTTATAAAACCCATTTTAATGGATTTGTAATGCTAGAATTAGTAGGAAATGACATCTTGTTTATCCTTTTGGCCCATCCGGTATCAGAGATACAAGAATTTGTACTTTCCAACATGGCGGATGGCAGCCATATTGGATTTAGAGGTCAAGATGATATCTCAACTTCATAAAACTGATTTTAATGGATTTGTTGTGCTAGAATTAGTAGGAAAAGACATCTTGTTTGTCCTTTTAGCTCATTTATTGCCAGAGATATAAGGATTTATGTTTTTCAAAATGGCGGATGGCGGCCATTTTGTTTATATCATAGTTTGAACACTTTCTGGGACTTCGATTTTGTGCAACTTTTGATATATTGTTAAGCTGACCTTAATCTACCAGAAAATGCCAAAAAACCTGTTGCAATTTTTTGGGGTCATGTGCTATCTTTACTCTACTATTACGAAGTTCATTATTTACAAAATCCATTTCAGAGAAAATGTCTGGACGAGAGTACAAAATGGTGGAGTCATCTGCAAACAAGACAAAATCAAAAACTGAAGTAGTTTCGGTTATTATGTCATTGATATACAGTAAAAACAACAGTGAGCCTAAGATTGATCCTTGTGAAACACCATGCACCACATTTGATAAAATGACACGTATTATTTTATGGTGTCCAAGTAACTCTCAAACCAGTCAAGGACGATTTTCTTAAACCCATAATTTATAAAGTAATATCTTGTAGTCAATTGGATATACGGGCCTTTGACAAATCTTGTGTTTTTATTTCTTTCAACTTCATTGAATACTTTATTATTGAATTCCATTTTTATCATGTAAATATAATGATATGGGCGAAACCCGAATTGTTTTTAATTTAGAATTTGATATGTTTTGATGTAATGTACACTTCTATGGAATACTAATCTCTTTTTTCTAATTTTTGGAAAGGCTGGCAAGACAGATACTGGACGGTAATTAGAATATGTCAGAATCATCTTCCTTATAGATTCGAACTAATTTAGCTATCTTGAGTTTATCTTGTGCAACTCCAGTCGACAAAGTCCTGTGTGATTTAATATCTGTTGTCAACAGACGTTAATCTTGATATTCTTGAGGGCCCAGGCAACATTTAAATCGCCAGCTTAAATGCAAAGAATGAAAATTGTCTAATCTGAAAAACATCAACAAAAGAAATCAGGATCATCTTTATTAGAGGCATAAACAAAACTAAATTTAGACGAACACTATAAATCACAGCATCTTCGAGCAAGAAATTGTCAAATTTAATAATCAGAAGCATCCACTTCAGCGTTGCACCTTACATGGCGTGCATTGCGTGTCCATCCTTGTGCTTTTTCTGACAAATGAGTAGTCTTTACTTAGCTTTGTTATAACTTAGGGCTAAGTCGCTTGTGGCGTCAAGAGGGTGTTTAAAGGTTCTTTGAAATGCTTTTAAAATCCCTGTTCATATAACTATGTAAAATGCTTGGTAACTAAATATAATTCAGTCATCTTCCGCAGAGTGAAACATGCACATAGTATCAAAAAAAACGACGTGCACTATACGACCGAACTTTTAAGATATGGACTATGGTGAGCATGAAAAGCTTATTAACTACTAGTAACATCTTCTAATAGTGTGGGTTTGGTATGTCAATTAACCAGTTTTCCCGTAGATTTTGGGGCTAAAGTTGATTTTCGTGCTGTTTTTTCATTCAATAGGGACCAGCCAGTCAGAATATGACGGGGTGCAACTTTTCGGACTGATGCCCCCTTCCTCAAGGGGGGGGGGATATTACTACAGCGAAAAATTTAAACGAGTCAAATGTGTTTTTAATGTCACGGTTAACATGTTCGGCTCCTTATAAGGATTAAAGAAGTCTATATTTGCCCTAGTTCCGACCTTTAGTTCAAGCGCCTATAGGCCCCATAATGGGTTCAAGGTCCTCCGGGGTTAAAATTTAACCCAATGCTCAGATTTGTTGAAACTGGTGGTAGTTGTTTGTATTGTCTCACAGGAACCAAATTGTATATTTTCAGTGTTGTGACATTGGTTGGCTAATTACATCAAAATGTCGCAAGGGTCTACATGGCCAGGTCTATGGGGGTCACCAAGACCTTTCCCTGGAATCGCAATGGTGATATCAAAAGATCAATCTATTACCCTTACTGGCCCATTATTGGACATCAAGTTGGCGATTGGCAATTGCCTTTCCGTCCGGACCATTATTCTGCAATATGGGCCTTTAAATTGGCCCAAACCTGTATAGCACCGAACACATTTTGTGACGGGAATTTTGAAATCTAAACAATTAAATGGCGGCGCCCAGCAATTGACGACGAGCAGAAACACACTTCTTTACAAGAAATTAAACTACTTTAACAAATATTCAAATCTCCCAACACTAAATATGTTTTTATATATAATTCTGCATATTTAGCAGGCCTAACATACCTGGCAATTTTAGAGTTTTTGAACATAACTTGAGTCAATTTATATCTCTATGACCGCCAATTTTATCCTGTAACCAGCGTAGACATTTAGATCATTGGGTCTACTTATACGGCAGATAGAGGTTTCCAGCAAATTTTGACGGCAATAAATGGCAGACAACACCCTGCAGATGATATAACATTCGACCTTGAATTTGACTGGCTAACCTACCACAATGATGAAGGTTCGATGAGTTTTATGAAGAAAACGAACTTGGTCAAGATTGAAGAGGCCCGCAATGAACCGGCCACGCTAAAGCAAACAACATGGGGCGTGAATGTCACTGAAGGTGGAATATGCCTGTTTCAGACTCACTTTTACTTGGATCAAATGCAATAACCCTATAAAGTAAATAGTGGTAAAGGTTAAGCTACAGTGAACATGATGCTATCGTTGGACTCTTAATACTCGCCTATCCTACATGGCTGCCTTCCTACACTCCAAATTGATTCAAACTACAATTACGCAGGAATAGGCTCGCCGTATTTTCAAAATACGGTGAGCCTATTCAGTCCCCCCCCCCACGGAAATTCCAACATTTGGCAATAATATATCTGTAATGAATTCACAATAGCTAGTCCTATCTAGTCTACACGCCAACTTGATTGAGAACACAATTAATTCATTCATGGAAATCACAAATTACCAATAATGAATTCTTAAATACTACTCTACAGGTCTATGCCTGAACTCCAACTTCCTGAATTGCATTTAAATTATACAACTAAGGCAGGGAATATAAGCCTATTCAGTCACGGGGGCGGAAAATTCCGAAATTACCAAAAAAACTGTAATGAATTCTATATCCAGTCTAGGCAGCTAGGCTAGGATGGCCTAGACTACTAGCCTATAGCTGCTAGGCTAGGCCTGGCATACTAGTTAGGCCTAGCATGCTAGCTGGCCTGGACTAGCTATGCCTAGCATCTAGGCTAGGCCTGGCCTAGACTAGCTAGGCCTAGCATGCTGGCTAGCCTAGACTAGACTACACTGCAATTGATTTAAAACTACAATTTAAGCATGGAAAAATACGGCGAGCCTATATTTAATCAACGAAAATCCACAAAATTTTTTACCAATAATCCTAACTGTTTTTGCTTTATTTCCTCTATTTTTAATTCCATACAGATTGGATGAAAAGTAGAGGACGGGGGGTGAACTTTGAAGACAGAGACAGCAGCGCAACTCAACCACCTTGTTACGATTCTTTTATGCTGAAGCGAAGACCCGCAATGGTGCAAAGTACCTCGAAGCAGCCTTAGTCGCATAACGAGCACCCATCAACCGTTACCGTCCGTAATTTCACCTTACCTCGTCAATTCTGCATTATGAACAGACAAGGAATTCCTCCTCCAGCAATCAAGTCCTGGCTGGCTGATAAATTGACCATGAAAAAGGAATTTCGAGACGAGTAAACATCAGAGCCCATCGCTCAGCTGACCCTGGAGAAACTTCGTCAGTCACCGGCTATTGGTTATGGGTTCCCCTGTTCTCTGCAGAAGAAGTCTACTTGGATTTATCCTATCAATTTTGGGCAGAGGGCAGTAGAAGGCTACGGGAGGCTAACTAGGAATCATATGTAGTGCAAACACCCTAACGGACTCAGGTACGTTGTACCAAGCTTTAGAGAGGAGAAGAACCATGCAAATGGACACTTTCAAAAGATGGCTAGTATGTATGAAACGCCAAATTCGACAGATCACTGTCCGAGTCCGGGCTTACGCTTTGCTACGTCGCAAATTGCACCCCGAGATGAGCGTTTTGCACGTCCGAAAGCCATCAATTCCCAGAAAAGGGACCTTGGTACCAATAATGCTTCCACTAGGTACAAAACCTTGGGGAATGATGTCAGATCGTCAAAGGAAGCCGGCTTGTCCACTAATACACCACTCATTGATACGCGCTACTACTTGTGTTCACTTTGACAGAGCGGGCTACGAAACCCAGCAGATTATGGCAAGTACAGCCATACAATGAAGCAAGTGTCCGGAGTTACACTGACAGGATGTATCCAGCGAGCAAGAGATTCGAATCCTTATCCGCGTTGTCCCAGTGCTATCCAATGCTCGATTCGTCGCAGCATCAACCAAAAAACCGATGGCAAGCACACCAGAGCCTCCGCGGGGTCAAGCACAAACACGGAGATAGCACACGCTGAAACACATGCCATGACGCGGGCGGCGTGACCGCAGCAGCCACCGACGACTGCCTTAGCACCATCAGCTTGTCAACCTAAATACAGCCGCAGCACCTATTTTTTGTTTTCGGGCTGTAACATTTCTTTGAGGTTACTGTGCGGCCCTCCTAATAGGATTATCCCTACATGCATCCTATCCATTCCAACATGTCCAGGCCAGCCGAGGCTAGTCTATTTTCCATTTCAAATTGGCCAACAGAATCGACAATTTAATCCATTATAACTCCTACAGACTGTAGATGTTGTTGTTTACGAAACTTGAAGTTTTAGCCGTAGGCTTAGTTTTTCTTTAGTATTTTGATTGGAATCATTTTCCCTCTCGATAAGTTTGATACGCCCGTGAATGTACATTTAAACAATGCCGGCATTTCTCGTACTTTGTACATTTACGTGTAACCACTGCGTAGCTTTCATAACAGTACAAACAAGCCTCATTGGATGAACGTTATTGTTTACTGTGTACAAATTCATATTTGCATAGATACTCTGTTTGACCGAAGTTTGACCTTTAAAAGTTACAGTGCTCTGCCATTTGGCAAGATAATTTTCAATTGAAAATGTTGAGCTTGTTAATGAAAGTTGATATAAAGTACTATTATTATTTATATTGTTTTAAATTGTCAGAACTATCATAACACTTGTATAACAATACTGTACACAGCAAGGTGTGTGCTGCTTGAAAGGATGAATGTTTACATTCCTGCGGCTGATGGCACCATGAGCCGCAGCTACTGCCCCCTCTGACACAGATTATCGTGACACCATCAAAAAATTTCTGACGTCATGCGCGTGTCTATCAATACACATTCAGGGGCACCGTAAATTGTTACATAAAAGACAATATTGACTTATTTGAGCAAATGAATAGCCAAATCAGATGTAATAGAATAGAAATAAAGGGTTCGCGGTATCTTTTATGGACGAATATAATTTGTCCTCGCAGAAAAAACGTAAAATAATGGGCTCGGCTGCGTCTCAAACCCATTATTTACGTTTTTCTGACTCCTCGGACACATTATTCGTCCGTAACCGATACCGCATCACCGTTAATTTCTTAAATATAATTGCATTTTCTGTTTCAGTATGACCAGGAATCCATTTGACACCACTTTCAACACATCGGAGCATTTACCCCCCCGGGTTACCTTGAACCATTATGGGCATACTGCTTTAACTAACGGTGGAACTTGGGCAAATATATACTTTTTCTAATCCTTATGAGACGACGAACGCGTTAGTGTACATTAAAACACAATTTGACTCGATATTTAAATTTTTCCCCCTGTACTAACATGTTCCCCCTTGAGGAGGGGGCATAAGTCCGAAATTTGCACCCCGCATTTTCTGACAGTTTAGATCCTATTGACACCCAAACATCAACAAATCAATTTAAGCTGAAAATCCGACGGATACACACCACAACCCACACTATAGGTCGTAAGTGCGATTCCTAGTGGATTGCAATGAACAGCCATCGAACCTAACTGATAGATATAATCTAACGTTTCTATGTTCACCGGTCATTCGTGGCTTGCTATGTATAAGCGCTTGTTCAGTCTCTAATATTGTATTTGATTTTGTACTCTTGGCATTTCAATAAAACTCGAATTTACCCAAGTTCCCTTAAATATTGCTAACAGGTGAGGATCCAGTGGACCAAGGTCCCTGGTGGATGGTGGATATTGGCTCCAGTCAATGTGTAGGCAAAGTGGTCATTTACAACAGGGTCGATTGCTGCAGTAAGTACATGTAACCAATGAAGTAAAAAAAGTAAAGATTTAAGCAAAGCCTTTAGCTATGACAAAGTTGACTACCGCAGTTTAATATCACAAAACACACATTTGCCTGATTTCGCTCGCTAACGTATTAACATTGTTACCAACTTTGATTTTAAGTAAAAAAAATAAAAAAAAAATAAGAAAATTGCCCAGAAGGACGATGTTCACCCTGTCTTGATGTTCATTACACTTATCCGTTCTTTGATTGACTCCAAACAAAGGAATTGATAGCGTGTCTCAGACTGTACGACAATCTATTCAATTGATTCTGGTATGAAGACCTTTACATATCGATATAAATACTCCATGTAAATTTTGTTAAAGCATTCATTCAGTTGAACAAAGTTGATCATTAGTTTTTAATCTCAACATATCCCCTCCAAATGATTTCGTATCATCGACAATATGCGTTTACTGACAGGAATAAAAATCAGACTTTAACACTCTAAATTTCAGGGATCTAAAAGACTGTAGTTTGGAACCAATCAATGTTCGGATTTAAAATTAATCTCTATTGCATTTACGTTAAACCATATTAGATTTGAATTCAAAGCTAATATGATTGAATCTAAGGCAAATGGGATTTAGTATTAAATCTATTTTGATTGGTCCCTAACTACAATCCTAAGGAATAACTTTTTAATCTGAAATCTGAAATTTAGAATGAAACCTCGTCTCACCAGGCTATTTTGTAACACCTCTAACCGGCGAGGGACTGTTGCAACTCCTCGTAGATTTTTCGTACGAAACACCATATTGAACTTGATTTTGACAATGAATAGCTGTGGATCTTCTGAAGAGCACCTTATCTCGTGGTGTTTCTTCTGACTTTGAACATTTATGTTTTGCAGAAGCAACTATCCCAGAAAATTGAAGGGATTTTCCTCTTTTTGACAAACAGGAAAACCCCAAGTAATCCACTCTCAAATAATTATGATGTAGAAAACAAGTTTCCTAATGCAATTTACTAGTAGAAATATGATCGCGCGCAATTGTGATTTTCAATCCGTGTTTCAATTATCTATTTTAACCCTGCAATCACTTTCCCCCATTCGGTCATTGTAGACTACTCTCGCATCCATCTTAATAATTATCTTAAAGAAGGAATTTCGCACACTTCCACACAGATATGCTACTATTATCATTTTTTTCAATGTCAACATTTATTTATGTAGACTCTTTACAACTAACCACAAATATTTTATTTTATCCATTTTCTTTTTCAAATGTGGATATGGAGATGGGTTTACTACACGTGCATGAGATATGTACTTCCTACACATTACTATAATTTCCATTGTTTCTCACAAATCTAAACCTCGGCCATCAATTCAAATTCTACTTTTTTAATGCCGTCGCTATACGTCCAGTCTAAGCATCATTATTTATTTACTATTTATTTGAACCACATTGGAATTTCACATTGTTTTGATCAACTTTGAAAGGACAAAAATGTGTTTTGAAGTAATGGTTCCGCACTTCGCGCGGAAGATGACACCCCTTTCGCACCCACCCTCCAACAACCATTATCCTATATTCAGAAAGGAAATGTCGCAAGCTCTATTACAAACTCCTACTATTTTACCTATTTCCCCTTGATTTGTGTAGGAAAATTAACAACCGGCCAGACATAGTTTCTTCTTCTTCACTAAACTTACCCGTCGATTCCCGTAAATTTCCCGTAAATTAAGATCTTACTTTTAATATAATACTGTTGCCCATATTTCCAAGCATCACATGGTAATGGATTGTTTTCCCGCTAACTTTGAAAAAGAAAACTTGTCTAGAAGGAAATAATATTGCAGAAGCGCGGTAGAGAATACTCTTCCAGCACCCGCCCCCACGAAACATTTTCTTTCATTCAAGAAAGAATTTCACTGCCGTTTTATTAATTATACATTTGACATGTGTTTACACATTTAACTTATGTTTACAATTGGTTATACGTATCTTCCTTCACCAAATTTGTTTTAAAAATAATGATTTCAAAACAATTTACCAAAACTGAGATACGAACTCTCCACGAATACTAACAAAATCTTAAAATGTTACTTTTGTTAAACTATTGTCCACACCCTGATTACCTACAAGCATTATTATTTCGGTGTTCCATATTGTTTCTGTCAACTTCAAGTTTGCATGAAAAAATGTTACTTTGCTTTCACTGGTCTGAGTGGGACTGGGTCCGTTTTTAATCTATAGACATTGTTTCCATGTTCCCATTGTGCCTATTCTATACTATAATTTTCAAGGATATTCAAAAGTTAGGCCTTTAGGATTGGAGTTAGGGACCAATAAAAAGAGATTAAAATTAATCTTATTTGCCTCAGAGTTAGTCAATAAGTCTCTTACGCACACCAAAAACGAAGCAGACCCAACTGAACACACACCCACCCAACCATCAGTACACCATAAATGATAACAGGGCACCTTAAAAGAAAGAAACGTTTTATTTCACTACCTATATATTTGTGTGAAAAAAATCGTTTTATGTTCTTAGTCAAACAATTTCATTACAGTTAATACAAACGCCTTTGAAAGTCCTTTTTTTTGCTGGTAGGATTCGACCACCTATAAGCATGATAAGAGCATCTGTATGTAACGACTCACTCACTCCGTCACTCACGCGCCGTTCTGAAGGGTGTTGTCGTAGGGTCATAAATGGGGTCTTTGGGGGGATTTCCAAATCGTGCAATGATCACAATGACAAAGGGCCAGTTAGTTGCGGCGTCATCTGTCTACAGCAACATGCGAATTCAAAACGCATCATCAAATCCGACGTAACCGTAACTAGTCTTTTCAAAATACTGAAGTAGAGGGGCGATCTTACGCAATACGAACTGTTACACACAGATGAATAAAGGCGAGGCCTGGTCACGAATATTTAATTTTTTAACCCCCTGGGTATACCACCTTTCTTACATTATCTCGGATTTGCTCAATAAATGGGTAAAAGCGTTGATAGTAAACCATGACAACCAATTCAAAATAGACTTTCTTTATATCTGTACAAATGCCTGTAAGCTGTTCTTACCAGTCTCATTGATTGCTTTAAATATATATATGTATAACAATCAAATCGGCGATAGACTAAAGGGTTAAATGGGACCGTATTGGAAATTAGGCGTTAGCGATTGGTGGTGTTAGTTCTAGAGCAACATAAGCCGTCATTAACCCCAGTAAAAATCCTACGGGAACGTTTTCACTTGACATACCAAATAAAACATAAAACTAAGGCAGGTGCGCTCCGTGATTTTGAAGTTGCAAAAAATGGCATTTAGGGATTCTTATACTGAAATTGCTTAGGGACGGGCAGTTCAGTTGAGAGAACAGGATTGAAGTTCCAAAACCGGGCACGAGAGGAAAATATACCTAATGGGAAAAACATTCGAAAACCAGTTAATCAGACAAGGTGAAACGAGAAAACATTTGAAGTAATTATTGTGGGTCAGAAGTCATTCAATAATGTAAGCATTCAATGAACCTTATACCCTTGAGTAACATCACGGCAATAAAGAATTGATTGTTACTACACGTGCCCCATGCCTAGCTGTAGAGTTGCTGGAATGTACCAACATCATAACCCTATTATAAGTGTATTCTTGTCCGGCGTGATGCGGTCGAAGTCCGTACCTTCGGGGGACCCGGCAAAAAGTGCCAGACACCTATGGCAATATTTGCACAATGAAAGAGAAAAAACAGTCTTCCGCCGAAAAACTCGTGTTCTACGAAAAACCAGGTTTTTCACAAAAAAACTAAAAAATTAAAAAAAAAAAAACAGGTTTATCAAAAAACCTAGCTTTTCAAATCGAAAAAACCTGGTTTTTCGATTTTGAAAAACCAGGATTTATCAAATTTGATTTTAAAAGTAGGTTTTTGAAAACTAGTTTTTTTCGACCGAAAAACCAGGTTTCTCGACCGATAAACTAGGTTATCAAAAAAAACCTAGCTTTCGAATCGAAAAACCTGGTTTTTCAAATCGAAAAACCTGGGTTTTCAAATCCGAATAAAACCAAAGTTTTCGAAAAAAAAAACCAGCTGTTTTTCAATCGAAAAAAAACCAGGGTATCAAGCGTTAAACTAGGTTTTTCAAAAACTAGCTTTTCGAACGATAAACCTGGTGTTTCAATTTGAAAAACCAGGTGTATCTGTTCTATTTTTAAAACTTTAATTTTGAAAAACCTAGTTTATCGGCCGAGAACGCCGAAAAAAAAACCTGGTTTTTCAATCAAAAACCGGGGGGGTTTTTCAAATATGATATGCAGGTTTTTGAAAAAACTGGTTTTTCGATCGAAAAACCTAGTTTTTTCAAATTTGATATGCAAGGTTTTGAAACCGGGTTTTTCAAATCGAAAAACCGGTTTCTGCTGTTAAACTAGGTTTTTCAAAAACCTATAGCATTCAAATCGAAAAACCTGGTTTTTTTTTCAAATCGACAAAAAACCAGGTTTTTCAAAAACATGATATCAAATTTGAAAAACAGGGTTTTGCAAATCGGTGAAAACCTGGTTATCGATTCGAAAAGCTAGGTTTTTGAGGAAACCTATTTATAGTCGAGAAACCTGGTTTTTTCGATCGAAAAACCTAGGGTTTTCTCAAATTTGTTGATATGCAGGCGGTTGTGAAAACCGGTTTTCAATCGAAAAAAAACCAGGTTTCGCGAAGGATTAAATAGGTTTTCAAAAACCTAGAATTTCAAATCGAAAAACCTGGTTTTTCAAAATCGAAAACCTGGTTTTTCAAATCGAAAAACCAGGTTTTTCAAAAACCCTGCATAGCAAAGTTGCAAAAAACCTGGGTTTCAAATCGAAAAACCTGGTTTATCGATATCGAAAAGCTAGGTTTTTGAGAACCTAGTTTATCAGTCGGAAAACCTGGTTTTTTCGATGAAAAACCAGGTTTTTCAAAAACCCTTGTATATCAAATTTGAATAAACTAGGTTTTTTCGATCGAAAACCAGGTTTCTCGATCTGATAAAACTAGGTTTATCAAAAAACCTAGCTTTTCGAATCGATAATACAACCCAGGTTTTTTCGATTTGAAAAAACAGGTTTTTTTCGATGTGAAGCTAGGTTTTTGATAAACCTAGTTTATCCGTCGAGAAACCTGGTTTTTCAGATTGAAAAACCAGGTTTGTTCAAAAACCTTTGCATATAAAATGTGAACAACTAGGTTTTTCGATCGAAAAACCAGGTTTCTTCACTGATATAAACTAGGTTATCAAAAAAAACATAGCTTTCGAATAGATAAACCAGGTTTTTCGATCGCAAAACCAGGTTTTTCAAAAACCCAGCCTATCAAATGTGAACCGAAAAACCAGGTTTCTCCGATTTGAAAAACCAGGTTTTTCAAAGTTGATATGCAAGGTTTTTGAAAAAAACCTGGTTTAGATTGAAAACCAGGTTTTTTCGATTTGATGAAATGCTAGGGGGGTTTTGATAACCTGGTTTATCAGTCGAGAAGAAACCTGGTTTTTCGATTCGAAAAAACAGGTTTTTCAAAAAACCTTGAATATCAAAAATTTGAAAAACCTGGTTTTCGAATTTGAATAGCAGGGATTTTGAAAAACTGTTTTTCAAGCGAAAAACCAGGTTTTTTTACGGCTGATAAACTAGGTTATCAAAACACCTTGCTTTTCGAATCGATAACCTGGTTTTTCGATTTGAAAAAACCAGGTTATCAAATTTGATACTAGTGTGTTGAAAAAACCTAGTTTTTTCGACTCCGAAAAAACCAGGTTTCTCGGACCGCGATTAAACTAGTTTTCAAAAATCTAGCTTTTGAATCGAAAAACCTGGTTTTTCGATTTGATAAAACCAGGTTTATCAAATTTGATAAGCTAGGTTTTTGAAAAAAACCTAGTTTTTCGACGAAAAAACCATGTTTCTCGGCTTGATAAACTAGGTTTATCAAAAACCTAGCTTTTCGATCGAAAAAAACCGGGTTTTTGCAAATCGAAAAAACCTGGTTTTCAAATCGATAAGCAAACGTTTTGTGAAAAAACCTGCGTTTTTCGAAGCGAAAAAAAAAACCAAGTTTATCGGCCGATTATAAACTTGGTTTATCAAAAAAACCTTGCTTTTCAGATGAAAAACTTGGTTTTTCAAATCGAAAAATTAAAAATATTAAAAAAAAAAAAAACTGGTTTTTGGTTGAAAAACCAGGTGTTTTCACGAAAAAAAACAAGGATTTCTCTCTTTCATTGTGCAAAATACTTGCCATAGACACCGAAAAACACTGGGGTTATCGACGTCATCTCACCAGCTTGTGCATCAAGCAAAACAGCGAACACATGATGCACGAAAAAATTCCACAGCGGTGGCAAAGGCTTAGTCAAGATATTTCAAATAGTTCCTTGGATACCGAAACCCCGAATGGTTATCGTCACAACATATAGCAAAACTGTTTGGGAAATATTTGCAGTGTGAACCTTTACAGGATCGAAGTCGTTCAATCAGACGAAAACTTCAGGAAAAACTTGATATAATTAAATGGGACCAATATGGACTATCACATCATTCTACTATGGCCGAAACTAAAGTCTAAATGTATTTCATTGATTCATTCTTTATACGCACAGGGTATCGTCTAAATGAAGGCCGTTGTCGCGTTAGGTTCTGATTCTAACAGGAGGAATAGCAACAATCTGCATGTGGAAAAGGTGACAGCCGCCCCAGATCGGTTGTTGGTGCAGGTTCAGAAAAGAAAGTGCGTGTGATACCGGTCTGAAGGGGATGGTACATCAGTACTATCAAACGCGTGAACAACCCCTTTACGCTCTGTGAAGTGAAGGCGGATATGCTGGCCAGGTAAGCAAGAAATCATGTGTCAAAACAATGAAAATAACAGTACGTTATTTTAATTCTGGTGTTGTTCATAATAAATGCCTTTATGGAGTGTGTGTCGACATACCTGACCTGCTGACAAGTTTATGGAGGATGGTGCCTATTTATCCAACATTTGTCATTTGACCGGGACTACGAAGAATACACGTTTATTCTAGGGGTAAGCACTGGGGTAATTTAAAAACACAATAAAATGGGTATACAGGGTGTCCCAAAAAAAAGTGTGCAAGCAGATAAACACTTGATTTCTCACAAAACTGCTGAAGCTGTGAATTTATTTCTTACGGTGACGATTAATTACAATTTTTGTAATAGTTGTGCAAAACCCCATGACAATACGCCCACGCAAACCAGAGATATGAACGATATAAAGACATCAGTTTTTCACCCATTCCCATGGGATTTACACGTTAACATCATTGTCCGTTCTGCGTCGGGGGGAGCGATTCCAACACATTGAATGTACTGTTGTATTCATGGGCGTACGACTTAACCAATCCCTAAGAACAGGCTTGATATTAGTTTTTTAGAGTATTAGGGGCAAATAGGGCATTAGGAATAAATAACGGCAATGATTTGCTGTAGTCGCATTCTAAACAGTTTATGATCAGCCACAAATCAAAACTTTGCCGTTGATGTCTATTTTAACTTATTTGTTTATATGCTACCTGGGCAGTTAGTTTTTGTGATTAAATAATCGAAAATGGAAACTTAGTGGCACATGTGTTTAAATGTCGTACATGTATTCACATTCTTTATAGAAAAGAAATTAAAATTAGCTGGAGTGACAGGAAAGTCCTTTGCTCGGCCAGAGGAACCTGTTTGCTGGCATCTTTCAACCCAATGTGTTAATGACACACAGATCGATTCTTGAAGTTTTCTCATCTTTGTGAAGTTTAAAAGGAACACAATTGGAGGAACTTGTCATTCAATTCTCAGTGAACTAAGCTAAGAGGGATTAAACCGTCCATTTTATGACTTAATGTCTCTACTTTAAACAATTGAATTGAATCTAAATTCATTCAGCAACATCATCCCTTAAATCTGTCCAATGTACATTTACTCCCGACAATTAATATTTCAAAAGGGTATACCTTGAGAATGAGTATTGTCAGATTAAAAGTTATATTATTAGATATATAAGTATGTTCAGATACAGCCATGCATTAATTTAGTAGCATATCACCTTCGGGTTCTTAGGTGATCATTTGTCAATGAAAAAGGATTGAACCACAAATCTATCTGATGTACCGAACATCACGAACTGTGTAAATCCAATTGGAATGGATGAAAAAAACAGAGGGTCTTTAATAATCACTTATATCTCTGGCTTACATGGGCGGATTGTCATGGGGATTTGACTGTTTACAAAAGAGTATAATTAATATCCTCAATGAAAATTAAATTCACAGCTTTCAGCAGTTTGGGAGAAGAAATCGAAGTTTATCTGCTTGCACCACTTTTTTTGGGACACCCTGTATTTCGTCGGTTATTACAAGGAAGTTAATTGTACGTCATAATTTTGTGGAGAAGCAGAAGAAAGAAGCATATTTTTTTACAGGCATCCTTTCAGGTAAAAAAAACCCACCACCGATAGAGTACGAAAGTTCCATGTAAAATTTTACTTTTCACACCGTAGTTCATGGGATCAAAAGAGGTAATTTAATTGGAATACATAAATAAACAAATTTACCACCGTAAAGTAATAATTATAATTGAATTATTTGGAGTAGGTTTAGGTCGACCATTTCTTGACAATGAATTAAAATGTCACCTCAATTTTGTGACCAATGGATATGCATCCATAATTACATTGACTACGACAAAAAGTGGTTGATGTTGATATTTCGTAAAATAAGAGGACAAGCACTTATAGACTATGGGAAATGTCTTCTATGCTGTTGTTTGTTGTCCCCACGAGGGACTAAGGGGAAAAACCAAGGGTAAATCCATAAAAAAGTATTTAAATCATATAACCGTCTGTTCCCGCAAATTAAAAACTGGCCACATTCTTGGAAATGAATAAATGTCACTTCAATTATTTTCCCCAGATCAGTGGACCAATAGATACACTAGACTTCAGCAAACAATGAAGTAAAGAGAATCAAATACCAACCCGTATGTGGTTAGAAAAAACACTTCAGATTCCTTTTCCTCGGGAGTGAAGAACCATTGTTATTGTTCTCGGGTTGAAGAGATTTAACGGTGTTACCGATTTAGACGAAGTACTTTTAATGACCTAAACCACACATACTATCTCATTCACAGATAAGTAAATCCTTGAGCTTCTATAGGGCGTGTCATTAACTTTGACCATATTTTTTTATTCGAAAAGGGAAGAAAGACAAACAAACATATGACAGAATGTTGCTGGGTATAGCTTTGACCTAACAACTTTGTTAAGGAATGAAATCCGTCATTATTGCGTAATACATTTCTATTTTTTTTTGTCAATTTAACGCGTTTTCAGATTAAAACTGAGGGTCAAAGACCTCTATTATAATGTAAACTGGTTAGTTATTGTGAAGAGGACGGGTATTTTGTTACTCAACCGAATCTGTAGCGTGGTAACACCCTGACTAGTAACCAATGGCGTCGCATACGGGCCCATTGTAATATCTGTTAGTTAATGGTTGCTGAAGTATATACATATCCACTGGTCCACTGATATTGGGAAAGAGAAATTGAGGTGATATTTTATCATTTTCAAGGAAAATGTGCCAGTTTAATTTTATGCGCTGGGAACAGACAGGTATATGATCTTTAAGTATTTATTATGAAATTACATCTTGGTTTTCCCTTAGCCCCGATGGGGACAACTAGAATTTGGTATATAGTTGGTTGTTTTGTCTACGCCAAATAGTCTATTAGTTGTTCAGTTGTTCCCCTAGGTTTACATAACGGGGAGTCATTTACCTATGCACGTGACAAGGTTTAAGGTGTTATTATCATTCCGAATTAAGTTTTTTCACTTGGTAGGACCCAGTTTAAAACCGCATAAAATGCATTATTTGCTGTCAATATTTGCTCGACATGTTTTCGATTCATTTTGACCATTGTGGCCAAATTCAGAATATTTTTGAAAGTTTTCGGAAAAATATTTGTTACCTAGGTTTGCTCTTTCATTTAAGAACTCGCTTGTAAAAGAATATTAGTCCAGGCTAAAATGAGCTAGGTATAACCTGGAAGGAAAAGGTTATCTCATGTGGTATTACTAGATCAGAATTTTATGAGGAATAAGAATAGTTATGTAAAAAGCGGAATATTAACGCTTATCATATAGGGGGTTATTTCAGGGGGTCAAAAAATTAGAGAAAAATTATAATTTGGTCATATAAGGCAAATAACTTATGACCGGTGGACCTACGAATTAAGCTTATTAAGGTATTTAAGTATAATGTAACTTGATTTGTAAAAATGATACGAGGGTAAATAAGGTAAGGGGGGTCAAACTAAAAAAAATGACCCCCTAACCCCCCTTTTAAAATAACATTGAATTGCATTAAAATATACCAAAATATCACAATTAGAAAGTAAGTATTTGTTCAATTGCAGAACATTAGTTTCAGGGATAGTAGAGTTCATCCGCAGAGGTCTGGTGGCAAATGCAGTTTTGGGGTTTGCACCGGTGGGGGGGGGGGGAGGGTGCACTTCAATTGCACTTAAATTTGCCTACCAGGGGGCCCGTTCACCAAAATCGTGCCGTAACCCTAAGTGTATAAGAACTCATGAGTATGTCATACACAAACTGACCTTTTCATACCGTACACAGTTGCTTGGAACAAATTGGTCCACTCAGGCATACATAGGATGAACGTAGAATTACGACGAGTTTCGGGAACGGACCCCAGATGGTTACGAACATAGCTTTCAGTGTGGAAGGAAGGAAGTTATCTCATGTGATTTTTCAGAGGGAATTTTATGAGTAATAAGAATATGGTAGGTAAAAAGCCCAATTCCTGAATGCACTCCCCAAAGGGAATTATTACCGGGGTGATACTACCTGGCACATATGAAGACAAAGACACTGACCGTGTAGTTGTAGTGACCATAAGAATTTAGCATATCGGCGTATTTAAGTATAATGTACTTGATGTAGTAATATACAAGGACAAAGTTGTAGGGGGTCACTAAAAAGCCCCCATTTAACCATGTCTTTCCCAGCCTTTTTTTGGTAAAACCAGGTTACCCAAGGGGGGTCACCCCCCCCCTCGCGAATTTGTTATAAAGCACCCGATTATGCTTATGATTTTGATACCAATGGAGAGCTATGGTCCTCCTCTTTCCATTGTGATACCAAAATAAGTACAAACTTACCTAGTATTGCGTCACAATAGCGTCATCAAGTCCGCGAGTCGGCAAAATTACGATTTTCGAACCGGGGGGGGGGGAAAATAGGCGCGGCAAAATCCAATTTTGCGCTAAAATCGCAGAATAGCGGATTTTTCATTGCGTTTTCAGCTCTAAAATGATGGCATTGGGCTAGTTTTACCTTAAACATAGAGTTTTAGAGGCCATACTTGTGCACTAATAGTTTCAAAAAAAGGCACCATAAAAATAAAATATCCTTGGGGGCAACCACCCCCCCTTACCCTTCGACTTTGAGGGGCAGACCCTAACCCCCAGTTGAAGGTGCTACCTGCAAAATTTTTTTGCTAAAATGGACCGAAGTATTCGATGAAAGAACGATTACCACTAGAAGCTTTTTTACGAAGTTTTTAGCATTTTAGCGCACCCGAGCAAAGTTAGTGCACTGGGGGGGGGGCCCTTGGTAAGCGAGGGTTAAGAAATACTCTGAAATATAAAACCCTACCCCAGTTAGGAAATAATTTTTCAATCGAACAGGAGCGTCAGGGATAGGAAAAGGTCTGGGGGAGGTCTGATGAGGTGGCATGAGGGTAAAATACATTATTTAGGGATTTGGCAACCCATGGGGGGGCACTTGAATATAAAATTTGTCTTATATGTGCCTATCAGGGGGACGAACCAGCTTTCAGTGTGGGATTTTTCATAGATTAAAAAGCGGTCATTGAAGGCTTTTATGTTGACATTTTGAAAGAAAAAGGGGTTAATTGGTTGTTAGATTTGAAGCGATTGGGGGCATTGGGTGCCAGTTTGATGTCAAAAGGGGTTCAAGGAGAGGCATTTGATATCCAAAAAGATATGGAAGTGCCCACCCCTACCACCCACCAGGGTAGCAAAAATATATGCGCATGGTAAGCAGTTTCAATTTCTCATTCCAAATTGGGTTGCAAAACATTACCATTTTAAATCAACAAATGCACCATCGTCTAGTTTAGTTATTTTGTTTACACACCCTACGTTCATGTGCTAACACAACAACATTTCATGGGGAGAAGTGAGAAGAATTAAGAAAAAATACTAATATACATATTAAGACAAGACAAATAAGATCAATGGTAATCAATACGCTCCTTAATGTTTCCTCGTTAAAAGGTGGGTGACAGGGCTAACCACAAGCAATGCGGCCCCAAGCCTTTGGAACTCTTTGCCCATCTCTTCACCACTCCAGGTTCAGAAGACCTTTGAAGAGCTTCTTAAAAAATCACCATTCCTTAAGATGTGTTTCGCCATTCCTTAAATTGTATTCAGTGCCTCACATAAATCTCATTGATTGTGATGGCTGGGGTTTCTTATACTATAGATAGATGTTAAGTGTGTATATCATATTCCATCATCTTTAAATCTATCATAATTATTATGTTTTATACACTAAATTGTCTCATTTTTTAATTTGTAAAGCGCTTTGACCTTAATTTGATAAGCGCTGTATCAAAGTTTGTATTGTAAAAGGGACCCCTAAACCCTTTACCGCTGAACCAGATCCTCTATATCCGGTGCCGAATGTTAAATTAAATTAGTTTTGATATCACCTAGTAATAATACTTTTTGTCCATGATTCAAAACTTAGCATTAAAAGGCCAACAAAGTTGGTTTGGTGTTAAGTAATTTTCGATGCATTTACCCCATCAGCTTATATCACGGTCATATTCATACCTACATCAAATATTGAATACATAAAATACAAAATAAGCCACGATCGTAGGTTACTACAGGGCTATTGATATTATTTGTCCATGTATGTATTATATAGTATTTTCTTAATCCCCTCCGAACAGTTTTTTGATATCACATGAAGCAGTGGGGTGTGCAAAACAACAAATATAGACAATTTCAGTTGTTTAGTGAAATGTAATGTTGCAACACATTTGTAATGATAATTCAGTGGACCATGTAGTATATGCTATCCTGGTGGTCGCAGGGGTGGTGATGGATAGGGGGGGGGGGGGCGTCTCCCTATCTTGTGGATATATCAAACTGCTTGTCCAGAACCCCATTTTGAAATCCAACTGACACCAATGCCCCCATTCACTTCAATATACAACCAATAACGCCCCTTGTTTCATAATATCAACATAAAGCTTCAATGACCCTTTTATATGAAAAATCCCACACTGAAAGCTATTGTTGTACCATCTGGTAGGCACATATAGGTCGCATATTGAAGACCCCCATGGGCTGCCACCCGAAAAAAAATGCATTTTGCCACATCACCAGACCCCCACAGATGAACTATACTATCCCTCACTACTGTTCAGGATTGAACAAATTACTTACTTCCTAATTGTGGTATTTTTTAATATTTTAAGCAATTTTCGGTGTATTTCTTAATAAGGGGGTCATTTAGTGACCCCCCAACTTATTACCCTCGTATCAGTACTACATGAAGTACATTATTCTTAAATACATGAATAAGCTCAATTCTTAGCTCACTACACGGTCAGTATATCATATTTGTCTTCATATGTACCACAAATTGTATTTTTTCTTATTTTTTTGACCCCCCCCCACCGACGATCTTCCATATATGGGTAATGCGTTCAGGATTCGGGCTTTTTACCTAATACATTCTTATTCCTCATAAAATTCTGATCTAGAAAAACCACATGAGATAAACTTTCCTTCCACACTTGAAATCTATTTTTCGTACCATGGTAGGCACATTTAAGTCGCATATTGAAGTGCACCCCCATGGGTTGTCACCCCAAATTAAGCATTTGGCCACCTCACCAGACCTTTACGGATGAACTCTACTATCCCTGAAACTGCTGTTCTGGATTGAACAAATTACTTACTTCCTAATTGTGGTATTTTTTAATATTTTAAGCAATTTTCAATGTATTTCTTAATAAGTGGGTCATTTAGTGACCCCCCAACTTATTTACCCTCGTATCATTACTACATCAGTACATTAGACTTAAATACCTGAATAAGCTTAATTCTTAGGTAACTACACGGTCTTATTTGTCTTCATACCATAATATATAATTTTCTTAATTTTGTTGACCACCCGGAAATAACCCCCTATATTGAGGATGCGTTCAGGATTCGGCCGGGAGTCTTTTTACCTAACATATTCTTATTCCTCATAAAATTCTGATCTAGAAAAACCACATGAGATAAACTTTTCTTCCAGGTGATACCTAGCTCATTTAGCCTGGACTATAAAAGGGTGCAAAATGACTGAGATAGAACGCCCGAAAGACGCAAAACTTCCCAAATCAAAAATTGCACTTTTTGGATGTTTCAATGGTCACTGAGTGGTACATCGCCATAATATATATATGTGTATTGATTTTACACAAGTTGCCTTTTCATGTACATTGTATCATTTAGTTTTCTTTTAATAAGGTTTTTTTTTTACTCTGTACATTGCTTAAATGTCTCTTTTGTTATATTTCATTCATTTTTATGTTTCTGTTCATCTGTTTTTAAATTTAAGTGTGGCCTTAGCGCCCTTTTCTAGGGTGGATATGTGCCTTGTCGATATTATTATTATTAATATTATTATTAAAGAGGGTTTCCGACTGAATGAGCGAGAAAGTCTGTTGCCAATATTAATTGTGTTCCGCGTGCTCGTGTCGCGCTACACTGCATTTAGATTTGGCGCATGCGAAAGTGTAAAATGTAATAATGCCGAAACGTTCGAATTATAACTTCAAATGGACAACAAAAGCATGCGTTGAAATGGTGTATTATCTCTTTTTGGTAAAATATATATTCCCATAAAGAGCGAGTGGTCAGCGAGCATCACTTTTGTTGATAAAAAATTATATATTAACAATGAAAATTTTCTTTCAGATCAATGTTAGTGAGATTTCGGGGAAGCAGTTGTCAGCAATCAGCGCAATTAAGTTGTATGAGTAAGTTACACATTGGTTGAAGAGTCTGTCTTTCTTTATAAATGGTAATTTTGGGTATGCTTAGCTTTTTCGTTTAAACCCAATCTGTTAGCTTAACGCTGTCTCTTATTTTAATTAGAAAACAGAGGATATACATCCTTCAGTCATATCACTAAATTTACAGTAACCATCCGAATATTACAGCTGCAAATAAAAGAGTATTTGACAGGAAATGCCCTTTTTAAAGCAACAAAAAGCGAGTCTGAAATAATTTACAAGACGTGAAAGGTTACGATACATGATGTTTTGACACTTTTTACATTTAACTTTATTGAAATGACTTCTTATCACTTTTGATTATATTCATTTTTAACGTTGATAATTTTGGCAATACTATTTCAATTTGGATCTTTATCTAAAATGACCATCTAATAAAAGTTGTATTAATAATACTTTGTTTCTTTCAAAAGTAAACATTGTTTTAACCAAGAGTTACAATAAAGTAAACAAACGGAATCCATGACCAGTACATTTCACGTGTTCTTTGGTTAAGGATCACTTATTCCAACACACAAACTGGAACAGTTCATAACTTTGGTCTCTGTTCACATGTGGAAACAAAGTTCGTCCTTATTTTCTGACTCACGCCAAGATCTAAAGAAAAGAATGAATTCTTTATTCACAAAAAAGGTCAATTTGAATGATAGAAGTAGAAAATAACCTTTCACCTAGAGGCATTCAAAATCGAACAAGCATGTATCAGAGGTGTAATTCTTCAGGATTTTTCCTGATTTCAAGTTTTTTTTATTTTCAAAATTTCCGCAACTTTTTTTTAAGTTAAGCCCAATTTTAAGCATATATATAAGGTCAAATTTACACTGTTTTTCAGGATTTTTTACCAAATTCAGGATTTTCCCCAAAACTCAATCACACCCCTGATCCAGGGTGAACCAATGAAAATGAATCCATTTTGTCGCCTGCCTTAAGGTAGGAATCACTTTGTCCATTTTTGTTGTTGTCTGTTGATAATGTGTAGTCTATTGATGTTGTTGTCTGTTGTGAAAAACTTCGATGGATTTCAACTAAACTTAAGTCATAGGTACAACGTGGGACCCCATCATTTGTTGATTCTTCTCAAATATGATCCCGCCAGAGATAGATACAACGTCTGGCTGCTTCACTGAATTCCGCAAGGTCCTTGTTTGTGCATTGTTGCTCCGACAGTGGGCAGACCCAGAGATGTTTCATTGTCTGTGGTGCTGTTCCACATCCACAGGTAGTGTCCTGATCTGCTTCCAGGTAGCCCCACTTCTGCAAGGAAACCTTAGATCGGGCAGTTCTGGTTCCAAATCTGTGGAGGTATCGCCATTCAGCCCATGAGGAGTCAGCTTCAGGTGGAAGATGCTCACTAGTTTCAATATCAATATATGTTACTTGGTTGATAGCAAGTCTTCCTTTCCACAATGCGACTCTCTTACACTCCTTAGAGACTGATTCAAGAGGTTCAACTTTGCTTAAGAAACTCTCTCTGGGTAATAAGGCGGTTAGTAACTGGTCTCTGTCCGGACATAGGGTGCTTCACATTAGATACTTGGCAGCTACGCTCTTGCATGCTCGCTACACTACGACGGATGTCTGGTGGAGCAATTCCTGCTAGGATGTATAAGTTCTCCGTTGGTGTTGGACGAAGACATCCTGTGATAAGCCGGCAGGAAGCATTTAATGCTGAATCAAGCTTATTGCATTGGGTTGATCTTTCCCATACAGGGCAAGCATACTCTGCACATGAATAGCACAGGGCATGTGCCGTCGATCTTAGGGTATGCGGACGAGCACCCCATCTTGTGCCAGTGAATTTCTTCAAGATGTTATTGCGTGAAGGTACTTTACCTTTCGTTTTCGAGAGAGAGAGAGAGAGAGAGAGAGAGTGCGGTCCAACGTAACTCCTGGGTAGAAGGGTTATTACAGACTGTTGATGAGGTCAAAGGTCATGTGGGATCAAGTTGTAAGATGTAAAATTTGAAAAGTTGAAGTTCAATTGGAACCAAACTTGGTTTAGGGATATTACACGGAAACCCTCATTTGTTTATGAGGTCAAAGGTCACATATCGAGGACAAATGTCATTGAGGCTTATCATTCACAAACCGCAACAGCAGGTGACACTAGCGATTCGAGGACCGGGTCTACAGTAACTTTTGGTAAACGTTTCCCAAGTATGCAAATGAGTTATTGCAATTGATTCTGTCATGCACTGTGTGATGTTGTGCAGTAGCGCTTGACGGAAGCAAATACCTCATTTGCAAAATACTTGGGACTTCTATATGAGACTTCTACCCCATTTGGTCCGCCATTATAACCTTATGACTTACTTCCAGAAGGTATTTTTGTTTTTATTTTTTGTTTTTGTTTTCTGTTTTTTTTTTAATATTTGGTAGTCTAATATAACTGGTGAAAATATCTTTTAAAAAAGATGCAAGAATAAGCCTGCTAAGGTAATTTTAACAAAATGGCGGAAATTTAATTTTGTTCACGGATTGGGCATATAGACCGTATTCAATATGACGTCAGCCACCAGACATGTTGGTGGACAAGATACAAACATTCCAGGACTACAATACATTAAGCTGTCAATCGACCCATGTTTAGCGATTGCACAGGGATCATTGACAGGTGAATGTATTGCAGTACTGGAATGCGTCTATCTTGTCCACCAACATGGCTGCTATTGAATACGGTCTATTGACAATTGCTATACGACCTACCCTAATATTGTAAAGCACCGAGGGGAAAACGTCAATAACAATTTTTTGAATAAAGATATTTCAAGTAACGTTGCGTAACATCTGGGAGACTTTAATGATTGACACTTTGATGATTCATCGTTGCCTAACGTAATACTTAAGATTAGGCCTTTGCTCAATATTATGTGTAAGGGAAATAACTACAAGTTGGATATGAGATGAATATATCGATTTCTTGTACAAATAAGATAACACAACTAGTCTCTTTATTAAGCCCTTCCTTTGCTAATGATTCAAACCCTTGCATCCGTGTTTTGTTAAAATGAGCCCAGCTGACTTATTCCTGCATTTTTTTTTCAAAAGATTTTCTTAACCTGTTACATTAGACTGCATAATATAGTTAGTAATATTACAAGAAAGCTGAAAATTACCTTTTGGAAGTATGTCAAAATGACGGCCAATAATGTTCACTTTTATTGGGTCATCCTGTAGAGAGCCATCGACATACCAATTGACGGGGACAAGACTAAAAATTTTGACATGAACACTAATTGGACTGAAAGGAAACTCGTGGAAGCTTTGTCCATCAAATCTAGTCCAAACAAATTGAATAGGGTCAAAGTAGTTAAAATTCCTCTTGCGTGCGTAGATTATTGAACCGGAAACCTACTTACGCGGGTGTACTTTGATAATCACTTACGGTTTAACATTGTGACTATTACGTTTACTCTGATGATAGCATTTGCCGGAGTGTCGAAAGCTCCTCATTACAATTTGGATGTCTCTTAAGGAAGTTTATTTTCTACTCAAGTTTACCAACCTATAGTATAAATTAGTTTAACACCACAACTTGAATGGTAGATATTTTAGTAAGTTTAAAGGGACATAATGGCATGAACATAATTTGACATAATGAAAAGGACCCTTACTGAAATCACTTCCACGAGTTTGAAAACAATTTGGATGTTCACATTCTCTAAAAACAGTAAAAACAGGAAGAGTTCCTGGGGGAGGTGGCAGTTTGTGGCAATTTCTGGAACAGAAAAGCAAGGTGTTCACATCCCTGACAGAATTTACAGTGATCTAGCATGTTTTGCGACACAGTTCAAAAGCATTCAGACCGGGATTCAGGCATTGTACTTTAGGCTTGTAGTAAGATATTGATCTGGCAAGGGAAAGATGGATTAGCCGGGATTAGCACTTATACAATAGTAATGGTCTGTGAGCTGATGACAACATGCTTTTCAAGTTTGGTAAATGCTTGCAGTAATGTCAGTATCCTTGTTCCAAAAATTGCCACAAACTGCCACCTCCCCATAGGCCCCATTCTGTCTGAAGCCAAATATTGAAAACAGGGGCCAAAACATGCCCGGAAATATACGGAGTCTGTCAAATACGGGAATTTCCGTAACCTGACCCATCTGACACACTTTTTTTCTGACACACGAATTCGGAAACTCTACACGGAATAAAGCGCACGTTGATTCTGTTAAGTTTTCCGAATTCATAAGTGTGTCAGAACAAAGTGTGTCAGATCGGCCAGGTTACGGAAACTCCCGTCTAATACCGATTGGTTCTTTTAAAAGGACATATATTTTTTTAAGAATTCTTTTTAGATCAGGTGGGTCTACAAATCCTGCACAGAGTAGGAAATTCAACTCTACGACTATGTATCAGTACGTCCTAATCTCCGATTGATTTTTAACAGAGAATCGTCCATATAATAAAAATTTTTAAAAAGTTCCATATATTTGGAAGAAGAAGAAAAATGAAAGATATCATTTAATTAGAATGGCTTTTTTTATCAAGTTACTCTTGTCTGATGTTAAGATTTATGTTCTTGTGAAATCTCAAAGATTCTGATACACATCCTGTTGTTTTAGCTTTCACTCCATGTCCAGATGACTATACGTCTTTCCAAAGTTCCTGCTTCAAAGTACACAACACACCTATGAGCAGAAACAATGCCGCAACGGTTTGTGAGGCAGAACAAGGACATCTAGTGGATATTACATCATTTCAGGAACAGCAATTTGTGGCGAACTTTTTAAGTGTGACCCGGCATAGCAATAGTGAAGGAGATGCATGGATTGGCCTATATTCTGAGACAAAAGGTGGAACACTTATCTGGTCAGATGGTTCAACTAATCTTTTCGAATCATGGAGTGTAAACGGAAGAGATGGAAATGAAATGTGTGTACGAATGAAAGAAGCTGCCGTGTATGAATGGGATGATGACGTTTGCAGTTCCCAGTTCAGATTTGTGTGCGAACAGGGAGGTAAAAAGGCATCTCTAATAATTGACTACAATTCGTCTTTGTTCTAACATACTGACACATGAGAGATTTTTGACAAAATTAATTAGGTTTAATATTTTACTCTATGAACCAATCTCTCTTTCTTCGCACATGCAAATGAGTAATTTCAAATTGCTAAAATGAAAATATTGAATCATTTTTCGACTGTGAAAATAATTTCCCAACGAAAATATGGTAAATTCTAGCTGTGTTCAGACATATTGATATATGTCAGTACATTTTGTTAGTATGTCTGAACACAAACAACTCATTAATTGAGCTCAACATATGAGTTTCATATTATGGTATATGATATCATGTGACGAAATCATTTTAAAATTTTAGTGAAGCTGATGTTCGGACATACCGACACTAAACTTTGAACGTTAATTAAAGGTAATCAAAACGTGCAGCGAACTTCAGAATAGTATGCAAATGATGTATAGATATTAGGTAATCTTACAATCGTTATTATTATTGATTAAAATACTCAATTGCATCACAAAACAAATTTAACACTGATTTTCTCAAAACAGCTTTTTCCTCATGTGTCGGTGTGTCAGAACAGCGTCGAATTATCGTGGTCATTAGTAAAATAAGTTTTGCAGGGATCAAAGATAACACATATATGGCTGATTCAAAAAGAAGTTTACTCATTTTTATTGTGGTTTTGTAAATAATCAGTAAAGAATCGACTGTAAAATATAATGTCATTGGAAAGAGCAGTTTCTGAACGTCTTAATTTAAAAAAGAATTTTTAAATTTGCTCATGACAAACCCGAGTTACACTCATTTGAATAAAATCACCCATTTTCCTAGCTGCACACATTTGCACGTCCCAGGCAAGTATTTATTGATATGGCGTGACATTCAAATACAAAATACAGTGGTTTGGCAGGTGTAATTTTGATCTATTACTAGGCCCACCAGGCATTCTTTTTGATCTACATTCAAGCAGGAAGCGGACCAGTATCAATATGACTCCACAATTTGGTGCACGAGAGCGCACATTCGTGCCAACGAAGTTTCACGAACTTAAGGGTCCAAGTGAAATTTGGTGTCTCTCTCATCTCCAATTCCCTATTAACATGAACATACTGAGACTTGCCAAGCTAGCAAAACAAACTTCCTAAATTATCTTAAAGGTGGTTGTTCCGATTTATGTGTATTGTGTTCTCTACTTGATATGAGAGCCTGGCACGTGCACATACACCCCATCAAGTACCGTGGGAAACAAACTTGCGGTTTTGATGGTAGACGCAATAATGCATGTTGCAAAGCCCTATTCAATACTGTGCTAATAAAGTGGTTAACCACTAAAACGGCGGTTTTTGTTTATATCTTGGGAATGAAATGAATTCGAGGGCTCAAATTTCAGGACGACAATGAGAAAAATACGGCCTTTCATCTGATATCAAAATCGATACTACTTCCGGGTAAATCAGGGGGGTCGCAAAGACGATCGGAACACGCCCCTTTAAGTTGTGCAATAGTGATATTTATTTCAACCATCAAACAGTGCAATATTATTTAATACGATTTTAATCACAAACTACTTTTGTAACCATTATGTTTGTTCAAGAACTGCATAACATACATTGGGGTGTTTCTTAATTTTATGAGAAGTCTACAAACCGAAACACTGCGAGAGAATGGGAGATCAAAGAATAATTATCATTTACATGTTGTCAGCATTTGAATTTTGGGATTTCATTTGCTATTGTTCGTGAGCATGAGTTTAAAACCAAACTTTTCATTTTGACAATAAATGTTGCAAACCAGTCGAAATATCCTGTTCACGCTTTATTGATTAGGCCTAAATAGAAATTGGTGCAAGTTGCTCAAATGTGTGCAGCTGGGAAAATGGGTGTTTTTATACAAATTAGTATAACTTTGGTTTGGCATGAGCAAATTGAAAAAATCTTTTTTATGTCAAGAAGTTCAAAAACTGCTCTTTCCAATGACATTATATTTTACAGTATATTCTGTATATATTTTGAACAAAACCACAACAAAATGGGTAAACTTCTTTTTGAATCAGCCTCGCCCAGAGATACATACGTCCTCCCATAATATGTTATTCCCCATGCGAGTTTTTCTAAAAACATTTCAAAGTTATTCTAGTTTTGTGTAGCTTGTGTAAGTCTCCGTGGTATTACACGCGTTACTTTGGTAGTCTAGTTAATTGTATAAATGGCGTAGTTAAAATATTTTTTTTGTCAAATGTAATCAAATCCTAGCTCTAATTAATTGAGTAATTATTTGACCGTAGTATGACTAAGACATAAACTTTTTACATACTGACGGACGTCAGTACTTTACATTTACTGGTTTACAAAGCGACGTATAATAAATTCTACATATTTTATAACGCTAAATGAAAAGCAAAAATAGTGGTAATTAACTGACCTATAGGTTATATGACACCCTTACTGCGGACGTGGTCATTGCCATCGATACGGAAAGAAAATATTGTTTGGCATATATAGGTAAACTTTTAAGCCAAATTATACAGGGTGTCTCAGAAAGAATTACATCTAACTATGGGACCATAATTCAACAAAAGATCACATTTGATAAAATTTGAAAAAAGTCTTAAACCATTTTATGTTTTCAATATTTTAATCGTCGACACACTCCAATTCGGTCAGTAGTTTTGAAGAACTAAGAGATTGGAACCACATGTCAATGGACACTTCCAAGTAGTAAAAAGTGATTCAGACAGAACAATAATTTCAAGCGAGAAATAATCATAATTCTTTCAAATTTCAGGTCTAAGTGGGTAATCCTGTAAGCTGGTCTGTGGAGGTGTGGCACATTGTTACCACTGCAAATTTGTACTTGGATTTAGACGAAGACGCCGTCTGATGGCTGCTGCAAGGTTCTGTAAGTTCGGGCGTTCTCCGCCTTCAACCAGCCAAATGCTTTTTTAAATTTTGACTTTTTACCCGTTTTCACGGTACTTAACATTGTTCAAGATGGTCCTCTTGCAAGGAGGTTTTCTATTGATTTTAATCTATATAATTCCTGCCTAAACAAGAGTAATTGTTATGACCAGTGTTTGGACATATCTGAAAACACAAATGACACTTTGATTTGGGCGAAAAATGTGTGCCATCTGTCTCGTGCCAGTACTCTTTAAAACGTGGGGATTTGAATTTGCACTCCTAAAATATTGCCTTTATTATTTTAAAGTAGAATCCACCATCATTATTGAACAAGATGTCTACTTTAATATAAACTATTGTTAAATAATTATTATGTTTTTGATTTTTGTAATTGTTGTAATTTCACACTTAAGTGCCTAAGTGGGGGGGGGGGGGGGGGGGGGTTCCATAGGACCCAAGATGTGTTTTCGGCGATTTCTCACTCGTTGAAAAATATTGTCGAAATCTATTTTTTGGTAATTGTGCAACTTACGATGGTTCTTTCCATAATTTTTTTTTTAAAAAAAATTTTTTTCTTTTCTTTTTTCGCCCCCTTTAATGCGCTAATTGAGCTTGGGTCCCCTAGGACATGTGCTACATTAATCGCTTTTTGTCAAAACTACTGACCGAATCGAGTGATGATTACATTAAAATGTTAAAAAGTAATGTGGTTTAAGATCTTTTTAAATTTCTCAAATGTGTGATATTACTTTTAAAGTTTGGTAGCCTATAGTTTAGGGTTGTTGTATGTATTGTTGTAATTCTTTTCTGAGGACACACTGAGCATTGATTTAAAGCTGCAAATTTGTCTTTTAAATACGTGAAGCACATAATCTGAACATTTTCGAACAAGTCTATTCCATTTTTGAGATAACAATGCACGTTTTAGGCAACACTGGTCATTTGAATTGTATTATATTTCATGATTGAAAATGCCACCAAACGAAGTGGTGTACCAACTTGTCTGCAGGCGAGTCTTTTTGAAGCAACTGATTAAACAATTTCTTCACAAATGGGTGACACGTTAACTATTTAAATGAAGTGGACTATCAGAACTGACCTTTGTCGCAAGAACAAAAGAAACCATAAACAAAAGAATGTGCTTTGAGAATGTGTATTGTCTAAAGACAACTAAAACAGTAACAATCAGTGGATAAAATGAACAAGTGGTACAAATATTCCAATTGGCCAGAACTCGGTCAGTATGTGTCCTTTTGGAAAGATTTTTTTCCGGTATCGGAAAGCTAACGAAATCCGCCTTTTAGATGTGAATTAATTTGTACGGTTTACTTTTTCTCTTCGTGAAATAGAGGGTGCTTTGAGGGTTCTCTGTTTTGAGACACCTGGTATAACCTCTGAGAAACCAATCAAAATATATAGGCTTTCTACATATCTGTACCACGCTATTCGTACCATGTTTCTGATTGGCTAAATACATTAACCAATGAAATCAGCCGGTGGACCTCGGTGCAACGAGAGATTTTATATATGAATGAAAGGCCTGGTTTTTGCACTAATGTAAAGCTTTCCATCAAAAATATTTTAATCTGGAAGGATCCAGCTGAGAAGAATTTCTTTGGTACAAAAATGGTTAAATTGCGTATTGGAACAAATATCTATAATGAAATATAGGCCCTAAGCAAATCAAAATAAACCTTTTCACTTTTAACACATTCTGCAGCCACAAACTATCAGTTATTTGCTAAATCAGAAAAATATCAAAATCATATTTTTACATCTCTGTAACAAGTACAAGTATCCTGACATACTCTGCAAATGATAAGACCAGAAGCAACCTAATAAAGACAAAATCGGATATTCTAGTCATTACTGTCCGTACGGACACTTAACTATAACACGATTGAATGGAGATTTATTTCTTTGAACACTGTCGTTTTCTTCCCTTTTTGTTAATTCTTCAGTTAGAAAAAGCAACTGATGAGAAATCTACAGACTTATTCTTCACTTTAAGCTATTCCTGCCAATTTGAAATAATATTTTGATTCTTTTCGGGAAATCACTGATTAACGGAGCGGCCGAGCTTTGAAAAGAGCTCTAGTTTTCAAGTTACCCCTCCCCTCCGTACAACAAAACACAACCACCTTTATTGAAGGATAAATATATGAGATTTAAGGAAATGATGGTTGTGGTTGAAATATTTGGTGGCAGGGACGATTCTAGGCCGAAAAATGCATTTTCGGCTGCGAATTAGGCGAAATTATTATTGTTTATATTTTTAAAGTAAATTTATTACAATCTTATTTTTATGGTATCCTTTTTGTTATTGATATAGGTTTTATATATTGCATAAAGGGTTCAGGTAATACTCGTTGTGGTGACATGTGATAAAAAAGGATAAAATTCTAGACCCTTTATATATTGTATGAAACAGAAATCTATAATATAAATATCAGAGATTGATAGTATTGCATCATGATTAAAATTTACTTTGCTAAGAAATCAATAAATCTTGAAATTCTTAAGTTTTTTTGGCTCAAAAACGTGATTTTTGACCTAAAAAACACCCCTGCTACCAAAGTTTTTGACCACAACCATCATTTTTTAAAATTATATATTACTATCTTTCGAATAGAAGTGGTTGCGTTTTGTTGTACCGAGGGGAGAGGTTGTCGACAATTTTGCAGTCCAAACCGCTCCACTAGATAGTGTCTGCAATGCCTAATCTATATGAAATCACTTTAAAGGAATATATTGATGCCTTACAATCTCTCCTTGCATCTTTAAGTGGAGTACAAAAGCTTGATAGAATGTTCTCATTATATTTTTACATAGAAAATGAATACGTAGGCCAATATGTCACTTCTCAATCAATCATCAATCAATCATATTTATTTCATCTCAACATCAAATATACAAGCATGTACAGTATAATTTTGCATTAGAAACATTGAGACGAGGACACTGTTAAACGCATAGCGTGGGGTTTGCAGTGCCCCTGAAACAATACGACAAGACAGGTTAAAGGTTAATTTTGGTTTTAATCCAAAATACTCTCTAAATGCAAAAAAGTGAATTTCACTCTTTTAAAGTAACTACAGGGCCCACTCTGAAAAGAGTGAAATTTCACACCTTTCAAAGAACACTTTTTGGGTCAAATTTTATCTTGATAATTGACAAAATGATATCATTTTATCATTTGTTTAATTATAAAGAGTAAATTTGTGCCAAAAAGTATTCTTTGAAAGGTGTGAAATTTCACTCTATTCAGAGTGGGCCCTGTTGTTACTCTAAGAGTGAAATTCACTCTTTTGTATTTAGAGAGTATCATTTATTGTATATTTAGATGAATGTGAATCTTCTCCTTGCTTAAATGGCGCTACTTACTTGTATTGGATTTGCCATTAAGAGGTCTTTACAACTGTAGTTGTAAACCAGGCTTTGAAGGGAATGATTGTGAAAAAGGTAAGTAATATGAGAATAGAAGATCTTAATTTAAATGTAATCGGAATCGATTATTAGAAGATTTTTAACCAAAGAACAGTCCCAAAAATCATTACTAATTGTAGACGATGGAAATATAACCGAATTGAATTACCTGCGCACGGTAAAGCACTAAGCTGAATCTCTATATCGCCTACCATTGCACGATGTGTATCTGATAAGACGGGACTTCAGTAACAGAGAAACCACAAAATGTGTTCCTATCAGGCCCGTAAGCGGGCGGAACAAACACCTAAAAAACCCTTAAAAAGGCCAAAAAATAGATTTTGCGAGCGGAGTGAGCAAAACATTAGGTCTTTTGCTTTTTTTGCACCAAAAATGGTTTAAAAACGGTCCGCTTTTGCCAAATTCGCGAATTTGGGGAAAAGCCCCCTTCAAAAAAATCGCCCCCCCCTAAAAATCCTGGATACGGGCCTAGGTCCTATTGAAATGTAGCTATAATAAACGACATAACAGAGTACAGAAGCCATTCAAAGTTTATCTAATTAGGGAGCTAGTATTAAAAATGCGCGAATGGGATGGCATGTCCCTAAAACAGGCACCCGAGATAGAACTTCTCTTAAGGTATGAGACCTATAACTATTGTGTGAATGATATGTTTTGCAATATGATCTTATAGAAAGAAGGGGGAAATAGTATTTTAATATGCTTTTTGTTTGATGGAAATTGGTGCTGCGGTTCCAAAGCTACGATAATTTAAAGTTGCCAATTGAAAAGCACGCAATTCTATTTCTTTTTATTTTATTGTTTTTCACCCAGTGATTTTTATAATGTAGTTCTATTTTTTCAACCTATCTATCTAACGGCCGCAGCCGAGATGCTGTTCACCATGTAGCGCCAAATGTCCCTGTTTGTCATTAGGTTGGGGATGTCAGATGGATCCTGCTGGATGTCTCGAGCAATCACATCAATGTAGTTAAAGGGGCGACGACCCCTGTTTTGGCATGGTAACTTCCAACATGTGACGTCTGCTATATTTAAAAATTTGATTAAAAAATGATATCTCAAAAAACTACACAAGCTATTGATACCAATTATTCAACAAAAATTGAGATAATTTAAGTCCTTGTTTTTAAACCTACTTTGAGAAAAATAATTTGAATATTATTTGCATAATAATTAAAAAAGTGTTTCTATATGTTTTCACCATTTTCTCAAATTGTCGTTTATTATTTAAATACGATTTTTGGAACGCTCCTGTGATTTTATTTTACAATATATTTCAATGAAACTTGCTGGAGTTGTTGTTTATGGATAAATCTTGTGCTTGACATTGCTTGTTTTTCTAATTTATTCCCATGGGAGGACCTGTGGAGCTTATGCATATTAATTAGCTGACGATTTTATTGATTTTAGCAATTTGTTTTAAAAATTGAGATTATTTTTTTACACAAACATAAATTTTTAATTTGAGAATGTCAAGAACTAGCTTAAGACATAAGCTTAAAATATTGTATACGTTGATTTGTTACCACCTACAGCAGTGCTGCTATCATGCTTCAAGTATGCCTTATATATACGCGCATAATTGATTATGCTAATTAAGCATGCATGTAAATTGGGACTTTTTCCAATCAGATCACTATAGTTTATGTTGACCAATTGAATTAAAACCATTACCTTTTACAAATAACCAAATATGAACAAAATTTCTATAATTATAGGCTCATACCTTAAACAGGTGTCTTGGAATTCTGTGTGTTGGGATATACCATCTACTATACAGTAACTGTGGTGTTCTAAGGGCAAATTATATTGAATGGGCTTTAGTTTGCCTTCCAGATTATCCAAGCAGCGAAGAACACAATACAGCACATGGTTCAGGCGGGTTTAAATACCGCGGGACTTAGCTAATATACTGGAAGCACAGAGCATGAAGAAAGACGATAAGAAGGAATCCACAACGACTCACATCGATTTTAATCTGTTTATCCATTCCCCCGCACAAAAGGAAAGGATTCAAAAACCACCCTTTACATAATCCTCTGCCGCAATCGAGCATAGGCGAGCAATCATTTAAGAGAGAATATTTTGAAACCCTATGTCCGAACACGTTAAATTGTAAAAGTATATGATATTACAAACATGTTCCGGCGGTCTACGGTTGGTATTTCTTGTTGTTTTCGTTATATAAGAAGTTAGTGTACATCGTTATGCGTTCGCTGTACGCCCAAGCCTGCCCAGTGTGAAAATCAAGGATAATAGTTTGACTAAATTTGAAAGTTGGCGGGGGGGGGGGGGGGGGCATCTTGGATTTTCGTTGGCACACTTGCTCGTTCCAGGGGTTCTGAAAGTGACCTCTTAACAGACCAAATTTTTCAGTTAAAATGAAAAATACCCGGCCCCAATTGGACCAGCTTTGGTGAATTATACTAGTTTTCAGTGCCAAAATATACACCTCCTAACGGTTATCAGCAGTAAAATGGCCTCCTTACTGTGCTTTTCTTAAATATATTTTCACACTAGTTATTGATCCTACTCTCTTTTGGAAATTACACTTGATAAGTATTATAAACCTCTTTATTGTATGCAAAATATTTTTTGATACTAGGTGTATCAATTATTTTCAACTGTAATGCATTATTTACATTATTATTTATCATATTGTTTTTGATGTACGCCTATTCTATAATGAACAAATAAAAATGATTGAAGATGAGGAATTTGCAGTGAGATTATAGCCCTTGCGGGGCCTGTTTCAATACATGACAAAAGCTACACATTTAAAATAGCCAACATACATAGAAATAATACACTTTTACTACTGACAAGAAAAAATACACACTTACGCCGGGTATTTTTGCTGATAGGTTTAGATTATTTTTTCCTATTTGTATCATTGAACCCGTCACAATCACAAACTGAATTGTAACCCTAGCGGGACAGAAACTTAATTAATTTGAATTTGATCCCCCCTGCGGTAGTCCCGCATACATTTGCAGCTAGTCATCTTTTTTTAGGGAACGAGCATGGGTTCCCGAGCAAAATCCAAGAACCCCCGGGCGTGTGATCGTTTCCATGGATGTGGATCGTAGATGTTTTGAGTATTCGCCGATCCAATGACCGGAATATGTTCGCAACGAAGAAGAAACAACCACGAACTGAGAATTTGCTCGAGCCAGAATTCTGAATGGATTATCCTCGGAAGGGCCACTTGAGAGAAATGAAAACAATTGCAATTATAGGCGGCCAGATGATCGTTTTCAAACGTCAAGTGGGTCGTTGTGGTTCTTGTATCCTTTCTTCCAGCACAGAGGAGGTCGATTTCCTCCGCCCGTTTTTTACAACAAGTCGGCATCTGTGTCAAAAAGGATGATATAAAAAAGGCTTATTTTGGACATTTCTGGGCATTTAAAAAAGTTGATAATCATTTACTAGATAAAATACAAATAAACCGAAATATGTGCCAATTCAAGAGGATCTACGATTACTATTGCTAAAGCCCCTCTTTAATCAACTGCACTGGTATTGAGCCTTTCACAGCAGTGACACAGTGGGTTTCCAGTTCTTTTGTAAATCTACTGGTGTGCATCTTCGCAATTCAACACAAATTTTGATATTTTTTCTTTCCCAATATTTGTAGAACATAAGAAGCAGCTGTGGTGTCTTTCTGACAAAATAAGTAGTTAGTTTGAGCAAAGAACATTGCTTTTGAAGTTATGTCTAAAATTGCCAAAATTCCCCATGACTTTACATGCAAAATATTAAATCCAAGGAACCATATCGAAATTAATTGATATCAAAGGGCTTGCCAGATTTGTTTGAGCAGCCCAAATTGACCATAGAATCTATCGTTTAAATAGAGAGATGCAAAAATTACGTGTTTGTTATAATGCAGCACCACCCTATTTTAGGACATTATTAGGCGTATAACATTAATGTAAAGCTGCGCAAACAAAATGTGCGGTGCGGGTTTGAATCCTCTGCGCGGCCAAGGTTGTGGTTGTGCACTTGGGGCAAGGCCCTTTACCACGCTTGCCTCTCTTCTACCTAGTGGTAAAATGGGGAGACGGCCAGAGGAATATCTCAATCCAAAGTATTGAGAGGTTTGAGCGCTTTTACTTAAAAACTGCCAGATCCAGATTAAACTTAAATAATTCTGATTATTTAACGAAACGTAACGAAATAAAATTGTATGCGCTGAAACTGCTATATAAATAGGCCTGATTGACATATTTAACTTTTCTAATGCTTGGTTCGTTTAGATATCAAGATTGTGAACAATCACCGTGTTATAAACGGGTGCTACCTGTAGGATGGTATCAATGATACAAACTGTACTTGTAAGCCAGGGTTTGAAGGGAACACAAATGCGATCTCCGTAAGTAAAACATCCTTCCCAAATTGTTCGCAAAATAATTATGGCGTCTTAGCTAAAGTTGAGAATAAAAACAGAGTGTTTTTAGATCCGGTCCCGTGTTAATCACACATTAATACTATTGTTTTAAAAGTATAATTTAAACGAGCCGCAGGCCGTGCTGCAGGCACAAATGATGGTTCTCCTGTGTAGTATGACACCATAGACACACGGCTGTGTGTCAAGAGAATGTTTATTCTTATTCTGCTGTTGTAGAATATGAGTTATCCTTTAATGTGCTGTATATAAAGGTATAGTTTACTATATCTTCAACATTTTGTGTTTGCACGACAGTCCAAAAAACTATTCAAGGTTATCATGTGGGTAAACATTTATAATGATCCGATTGGTTTCAAATTGGTTTCAAATTGCTCGTGTGGAATCTCACAACAGGAAATACTTTACTTTGTATTAAAAGGTATTTTTAACAGAGGTCAGATTGCTGATCCCCCATAGACCCTATGGGCCCTACCAATATTTTTCCCATTAATTATACCCCAAATGCCAAATAAATTACATAACATGTATTTCACATTACTATCTGACAGCATGAAGAATTTGAGAGGAATCTGTGCATTCTAAATTTTTTTACCCCACGATGACCTTGAACCATTTAAAGCCCAATGCGCCCGGCTAATGCGTTAAAAGTAATTGTCCTAGATATAGAAAACTTTACCTTGGAACCAGATAAACATGTCTGTACAGTATACATCTTTTAATCTCATATGAAACGTTTTTACCCATACCCATAATAATTTACCCCACAGCACACGTCATACAAATCCCTTTGGAAGAATGCAGAAACACTGGCACTGACCAAAATTTTTTGTTAGATATGTTATTGAGCTGTTGTCATCTGTGATGCGATCTGGAAACCTCACATGGTCCGTTTCGAGACTGCCTACCTATTGGATATTGGTGTCATTCGTGTCCTGACTTCGTGTCCACCTGGAAGAGTCAGTAAGCAGTAAATAAATGTACATATTACAATCCATGTGGATTAAACAACCAGTATAATGTGTACATGCCGATGATGTCTCCTAGCAGTCCCAGGGGACTCAAACAAAAAACTCTAAACCGAGAGGAAGGTAGTCTTGAAACTTACCAAGAGCGGCCCCGACGGGGTGCAGATTGCATCACATAGATATTAGTTTTGAATTTAGGAATATCTTGTAATATTCGACATAACCGATAACATTTAACATTTGTGTTTAGATATCGATGACTGTCAATCATCTCCCTGCTTACACAATGCTACCTGTATGGATGCCATCAATTCTTACCACTGTAATTGTAAACCAGGTTTTGAAGGAGATAATTGTGAAGAGAGTAAGTCATATGATAATATACAGGGTGTCTACAAAAAATGGTGCAAGGCAAAAGTGCCCTCATTGGCGGTGAAAACAATAAAATAGTGACGTAATATTTACATCATATCACAAAATGAAATCTTGGCTTTTGAATACCACTTACAGAATCCGATTCGGTTGTTGCAATCCAGAGATATGCTTAATATTCCAAGAGAGGGTGCGATATCAATTGTGCCACTTTTCACAGAATGGGATACAAAGTGAGCGCATCATATTGATAGGTTAATAGGACTTATTGATTTAAGATTTCACATCAGAACCTGCAACTGCACATCGAAAAAGTTCCATTATAATTTAGATAGTCATGTGCAATTTCAATTTGTTACATAACTATGGTTATTTGTATTTTCCATTTGCGTCAAGAACGGAAGTTCCTTTTCCAGAACTCGTAACAATGTGTATTATTCTTATTTATGCAATAAATAAGAATACGATTCTAATCAATAAGTGCAACAAATATAACTCAAATCAAACCATTCATGAATCGAAGTTTATTGCTATTATTTTTTTCTATTTGTTGGTATATTGTGGTTGTGTTTAAGAACCTTTGGTTTTTTGTTGCTTGCTTTTGTTTAGTCATTTATGTGTACGGATTTGTTCTTTGAAAGCTGTTTTGTTTCAAATTTTTCTTATACAAGACGCTTGATTACACACACAGATTCGTAATCGTGGAGTTCCTGCCCCCACAGGTACCATATTACAATCCGCAAGTAGGGCTTGTTCATCTACACACTGTATCTAAGCCCGTGTATACTTTTTACCCATTGTAGGTATACATGTACCCAGGCGCTAAGTATAAGCTTAAATTGATTTGCTTGATATGTAACAATAGAGTGTACTAGTAATTATTACCTAAAACTATAATTTCGTAACTGCTCGTATTGGAAAGTGGATTTGTAATGAGGCAAACTGTCGTTTATTGTTGTGTTTAGATACCAACGAATGCGAATCTTCTCCTTGTTTAAACGGTGCTACCTGTACAGATGGTATCAATTCTTACCAATGTAACTGTACATCAGGCTTTGAAGGGGACAATTGTCAAAAGGGTAAGTCAACTGACAATAAATGATCCCGATCAAATGTTAAACATAACATTGTGAAATGTTAAAAAAAAAAAAAAAAAAATAAAACTCTATGTGTACGTTTGTTTATGCATGTGTGTGAGTGTATGTCTGTGTGTGCGTGTGTGTGTGCGCGCACTACAACCGCGGACACACACCTGACTTTTCACTATATGAGGACTTCGTTACAACGGATGACGTCCTCGTTTGTAATAATGTTAAATGTGTTAAGTATTGCTATATTCCGCCAATATTATTTTAGAGACAGTCCGTCACCCACGGAATAAACCTCGATATCACATTAAATCGAGAGGGATAAAGTATGAAGTCAAATGCCATATGGGGTTCACATTAATCAAACTTGCCTCACTATATCATACAACATTCAAAGCATTTACTATTAGGAGACTTCTTTTTCCTTCAACAACAGATAAAAATGTCACAAACGTTACAACAAACAAGGGAATTCCAAATCATTTATGTTATTATCATTAAATGTATTTTAAAACATTGACACAAAATTATATGTATCATTAAATGTGTTTTAGAACATTAACACAAATTGAATCGGTAGTATCATAAAATGGTAATTAATCGATCATGCAAACTGCATTCTGTAAACTGTTGCAAAAATGATTTTACATGTTTGCTTGCACACTTTATAATTAAGACTGGTATCTTCGTATAATACAGAACGTGCACTAAAGTAGATACTTTACTGCTCTCTAAATTTCTTAGATTAAAATAGGGGACAAATCTGAATTTAGATGAAAATTTTTAATCTATTAGATTTATATTTCAAGGTATTTTGATTTAAATTTTTAATCTAAACTTGGATTTGTCCTTAATAGCAATCCAATTAGATTGATTTTTAATCTAAGAAATTTAGGGAGTGGTGTTGCCTAGAAATTGCACAGCATGTGACATACCAACACCAAAAATGTTGGATAAGCTGCGTATTTTTGGTGTCTAAATATTGCTTCATACCATGAAAATCCTTTAGGGCGTGCAAGTTCCTAAAATAATCTAGATACTTTTCTAATTGTTTATGTAGATAATGCAGGGACGAATGGTTCGCAAACTGGCAGTGACGCAACAGGTATTGTAGCAAACGTGCTTACTTTAGCTATTTATTATATGTGGTTTTAATTTTTCTACCAAAAACAAACACAGGGAGCCAAGTGTTTAGTAGTACATTAACATAATGATGGAATACTTGTTAACACCTTAAACGCTTTCAGTATCAGCCATTTATGAACGGCTGTTAATGCTTTTAAAACCATTACATGCGAAACACATGTTAGTGGTATGAGATGTAGTTAAGAACGGAGAGATGTTCACTCTCGATTCGATTCACTATCTCAAAATTCGGAAATAATATGTATGACCCGGAAATCAATCAATCAATTCAATTAATCTTTTTTCTTCTTTCGTTCGTTCTTTCTCTCGCTCTTTCGGTTTTCTTTTTCTCTTGTTCTTTTATTCGTTCGTTTTTTCTTTCCTTCGTTCTTTCTCTCGTTGTTCCGGTTTTTCTTTTTATCTGTTTTTTTTTCTTTCGTTCGTTCGTTTTTTCTTCTTTCGTTCGTTCGTTCTTTGTTCTTCGTTTTCTTAGAATACCACTTTAGGGATCCGTAGTGATTAAAGGCACATTTATTATCCCGCCATCAGCTCTTTTTGTTAACGATTTAAAATCTATCTGTAAAATAACGTCATTTCTAAAATTTCAGTTGATTCTGACCGTGCCTTTCGCTGTTATGACAAATGTTTGCATCACATTGCAGCGAGCCACAGACAACTTCCTTGCAATTTCTGTCCATTTGCTGACAGAAATAGAAAATAAGAATTTCTTGTAAGAATCTAAACCTGGAAAAAATATCGAGGAACAGGGCTCGCGCTAAGGATTTTTATTTGTGTAGCAATTTTTGCAACAGCTCTTGCTTTGATCATGTTGATAGAGCAAACGTACACAAATGTATAGGGAAAAATTGCGACACAATCTTAAAATTGCATAGCAAATGGCAGAAAATGTGTAGCAAACTGCCTAAGCTCAACAAGCGATCAGGGGCTGTCGAGGATATATATTACAATCCTGAAAATAATTGTTGGGACCACTTGAAAGGATTTCGAAAAACTGTTTCCTGTCTCCCATCAAATTTTGAAATGAGGTATCTCTCAGCAGTCTTACCAAATCCCCCAAACATTGTTTGATGGGCGGTTGAGGGGAAGTATAAGGTTGAAGTGGGAGGACGGTTTCACTTGCGTAAAACAGGAGATTGAGGTTCTCAACTTCTGCCAGGGGCACGATGAGGAAAGACGTTGAGGTTCCAAATACTTAGTTTCCCAAATTGTCGGCTTTGGATCACAAAATATAATTAATAGTTTCTAGATCTAAATGACATAAAATGGAAATTTTGTATTGTAAATCCATTATTATTTTATAATTGTGTCTTAAAAGGAATTCTGAAAACAGGGATCAATGCAGGGAGGTGTTGGTGGTCTTTTACTATTAACATATTGGTTCTCTTCATCGTATGTTTAATTTTTAAGGTGAGGACAAGTATGTAATATAGAACAGTCTGATCATGGATTGATTTATGTTTTTTCTCTTAACAAGCACTTGTTTTGCACACAAATTGTGCAAAATAGCAGAATAAACATACTCTAAATTGCTGTTACAGTTCCATTTCAAAATAGGGTCAGAAGAGTTGCACAATAGTTGAGGCATCCTAGAATTGTTATTAATCATTCAATTTGAATTAAGCACGCATCCAGCCATAACACAATCAAGAGTGAAGGCCCCAGTGGCGGTGCCAGACCTCTTTTTCTGGGGGTGGGGAGTGAAATTCGGAGGAGGGCGGCAAAATATCAAAATTTGGAGATTTTAAACAAATTTTAGCCCCAAATCTGATTTGTCCAAAATGTGGTGATTTGGCCCCTAATCACTGATTTTTGCCAAATATCGTTATTTTTCATTCGTCCGGGGGGTGGGGGGGTCGGGGGGAGGAATAATGTACCCCCCCCCCCCTCCCCCCAGTGGCAACCGGCACTGGTAAGCCTATTCATGTCCAGTGATACAATCAAGATCACTCTTCTGATCTGCTGGCGTACCAATCAAATAATGGACTGTTTCTGGTCGTGTTTTAAGGGTCCATGTTAATTTTGGATATGTGCCCAAATTTCTGGGGTGAGATAAACCATCGGCATATCATTTGAGAATCGTCTTTCATGGTTGTTTAAAAGATTGTTTTGCAGTGGAAGGACGCCCTCAATGTTAAAACTCGTTTTGTGCACTTACAGCTGAGTAATTCCTATATATAGGGTGTGGTGGATTATTTTCTTATCGAGTATACTTCATAAAGTGTTTGGCATGAAACTCTGCAGTGTACTCTCTCCTTTATTTCAAACGTGCATGTGGAGTAAGCTAGTTCAGTCTCAGCTACAGAAAACATTGAAGAGAAGCTTTCTAGAAAAGAAAAATGCTAAGGATGGATTTGCCAATAATCCCTGTATAGACCATGACGATGAAATGATTTATAGATTCCTTTTCTATAAGTCTTCTATACATCACCGAGACTTCTTCAGGAAATGTCCAATTCTCCATCACGATACATACTCTAATATTTAGGTTTGTGGGAATATATGTTGTCAAATTTGATGAAGAAACTATTTTAGAATAGAACCTCACACAAAGCTTAACATGACATCTTGGTAGGAATATGACCCACACATTATCTAGTGGAACACAAATATAAAATTAATACAGGGTAAGTAAAACAACTTGACCCAGATTGTATCCGCCATCAAGTGTCAAGTGTCTATGTTCACCGCTTCTCCCGGAAAAGACACTTGTGATTAAGCCATCAGCCAAGATGGCGAAAGCTAAAGTAGTGAGTAATATCTTGGATCTGCCGCACATGACCTATCATATTTCTCTACAATCGTACAATATATGAATCTATTTACGGAGGTTCTTTCTACGGTTTCTTTCTTTACACAGTCTAGGAACTCGACTGTGCTTTTCTTCTGTACGGGTTCTGTCTTCTTTCTGCCAAAACTTCAAAACGCTACTACTACAGATTACATAACATAATAATAATAATAATAATAATGCACTTATAAAGCGCTTTCCTTAAGGAAGCCAAAACATGATCACGTGACTCATGTATGTGGTACAGTTTGACATCCTCTACAAAAAGTTACTTAATAAAATTTTGATCAAAGGTCATTTGGGGTCACAAAGGTCAATGACCCGATTTTTTGTGGTGTAGTTTGACTTCCTTACAAGTAATGGGGTCATTAAGGGACCATTCAAGGTCATAAATGATCCTAATGACATTCTTAACATGTTTAAATATTTTCAAACTCATTGAAGGTCCTTAAGGGGTCATTAAAGGGTCCCTTCCGGTCTGAGTCTAAACTATCTTTAAAAAAATCTACAATATGCAAAGTGTCACATTAATGCTTCTTGTACAGATACATACAAGTTAATGGAGGTCATTAAGGGGTCATTCAATGTCATTCAATGAAATTTGACTGAAATGATCCGTATGACATTCTAAATGTCAAAATACTTTTAAACTCATTCAAGATCATTAAATGCTCATAAAGTTGTCAAATGTTATACTTTTAAAATCACAAGGCTAAAAACTTTCCTCTATCTCGACTGTGCTAAGATCTGTCTTCAGATCTAGTTTTAATACTGTATTTATTGTCAATTCTCGCAAATTGTGTCTGTCTTTTAGGCGAAAGAACCAACATACGTCCGATAACACCAAACAAGAATACCCTGGGCCTGCAAATTCAAGATCACACGGTAACGTCACACTCGACAACCAAGCCTATGTACCTGATTCAGGCGCAGACAATGACTATGGTGATATTTACAATGACGTCAATGACCAGCCTCAAAGACTCGCCTATGCACACACAAATGGAAACCAACATGACAATACTAATGACAATATTTACTCAGATCCTAATGCATCTGGTGTTGTGTACCCATCTGCAACATCAAATAGGTCACCTGCAATGGAAATATATGTCAATAAGGATGCGATATCCAACGCCAAGGCATCAGGTAGTCAGAATCCATCTACAGTATCATCAAAGTTTCGGAGAAAACCTGCGAGACCATCGGCAACCAAATTCACGTACGACACTGGCTCTGCATTTAATTGTGAAAGCGAGTGGAAGAGCCACTACACTAGCCCCGCCCTCCCAAAACGTACTAAATTTTACAAACCTAGTGAAGATGAGTTCCATTAAAATATGTAATATTTTGATGTATACAGTATTGATGCTTTTCTTTAGGAAAATTAGGAATTGAATGGATTATGCATTAAATTTGTGGTTTTAAAACAGCGAAAAAATAAGATATAGTTAACCTATAGCTAAACGTCTGTTCGGTTTTGTTGTTAATTGTGTGTGTGTATGGTGTTTATGTTTGTCTGCGCGAGTGTGTGTTGTTTATTTTTTTTTCGAATATGTTAGGGAACGAGGTGAATACCGTTCATTTGAAATAGTATTATAGCGTACTTACACAGACAAACATTTGTAACCAGAAATTTAACGGGTATGTGCATACCATTTCGTGTTTTTGAAAAAGAAGAAATAAAGAAGAGTAGTATTAGCTAAAAGGCTGTTCATTTTATATTTTATGAATTGCGGTTTTTTTGTCCCCGATTGAATGCATTAGATGGAGAATAACGAAATGAGCTGCATATAATAAATGACGAATGCGTGTGCAAACAATGTTAAGTAAACATATTAACCTCTTGTTTTATGTTATAGCCTTATACATTGATGAATTTTAAAGCAATTACCACCCCCCCCCCCCCCCCCCGAGGACTCAGAGGAACAAGTCCTGGAAAGTACGGCGGTCCGGTAAAGTGTGTAGTCGGTTAAAAGGGTGGGGTGGTGATAGAGTTACGCAATCTGCTGGTTAGTTATCTTATGGAACATTTCGTGGAGAACAAAACAAGTGCTGTTATCATTCTAAACTTATTGAAAAAAAGTTGTATAGTCAATATTTTCTTAAAGGGTAATATTTCTCGCATATAGCTAAGCATGCACATGGAGGCTTATGTGTGGTTTTTCATAAGAATTCCGTTGGCCGAATGTTAATTTAAAGACACCAGAGATTCCTTAGTGTTTTCAAGAAACTCATGATAAGTTGTGGTAGGCGCGTTCGATTAACAAGCCAAACTCTTGGTATTCTTGAATTATTTTTCCCTCATCAGCTATATTTTGCTCGGCTTGATGTGATATGTGCCCAATTTAGGCTAAAATTTAACACAGGACCATACATGTTCAATTGTCATATTTCTTTCGACATTCTACCTCATGTTGGACGTGTGAATCAAACACACACTCGGGCGCTTGTGTATCATTACCGAGTGTATCTCATTCAATATAGTGACGCGCCTGTGCATAGACTTTTACAACCTGCCGCCTCGAGGTTTCCCCATGTCTGCACCCTCAATGTGATCTTTGCTATTGAAGACGTCAGCGCCAATCCACTTAACCACGGACCTTTGGTTTTTTTTTATTTTTCTTTTGCTGCTTTTTTCCCCCCCAGCCCCAACCCTTCTTCGATACCTTTTTTTTCTTACCACTCATCGTATTCTCTTTAAGCATGTATTTTTTCACATATGAGTTCATGAATTTCCATCGGTTTCATATCCCTCTCAGCCCGACACTGTTATTAATCCCCACTAATTTTGTTTGTTATACAGAATACAGTTCTCCTACTTTATTTTGCACCCTTAACTATCCCATGTCGCTTGTGCCCTGGGTTCGATTTCTCCGATCCTGGGTTCCCCTAGTTATTCGGTTTCCCCTTTAATTTAGGCCTCACCCATCCTCGGCATTTCCGATCCAGTCTCACAAATACTTTTACTCTAGACTTTACGTACTTATGGTCCTTACTAGTCAGCAACGCACAATAAAATAGCTTTAGAACCTTTCACGACGTCGGGTGTACCTGGCGTGTGACTGTGACTGATGAACTAGTCTAACTCGTTTCATCTCACCTAACCCAAACTCTTATAGCATGCTCGTCCACCGCTTATCAGAAAACGCCATTGAACAAGTTTATCCCCTTACAGCGACAATACATATTTTTATTTTATTCCATGAATGGACACCACTCTAGGTAAATAGCTTACCGGCTGAGCATTCCCTGCCGACCACACTAGCTACTCACCGCTGTTGTTTGACCTGGTGAGCTCGTCTCGATATGAGCCCAAAACCCCAGTTTTATATTGACACATCAACGACCAGTGTTGTGTCAATATACGTCATACTCATTGTGATGGACGTGGTGGCTCACATCTTTATGGAATCAACTTTTAATTCAATCCGCCGGACTTCCAGACCTTTACTGTCCCATAGCTCACTCCCCAGGTTCTTTAGGACGACCTAACCAGTAACATTTCTTGCCTTAACACTTGGGCGATTTTCACCTTCCTTATCCTACCCAGCACAGCGTCTATCCCCTTCGCAGCACCTCCACCAAAACAGATCTACACGCTCAGCCGTGGTGTCGAAACCCCCCTTTTTTCCACCGTTTTTTTGTGTTTACATTCTCCGCCCTTCTTTTCTACACCCCCCCCTTTGTTTTCTCGTACTACTTACCTCCCACCTCCGTTCTGATGGTCTTTAGCGTTCTCCCGCTGCCTCCACGCTCTCATTTCACCTCCCCATTTTACCCTCACAGCGCCGGTTGCTCTGTGTTAGCCAACCCCCCTTCACGTATTTTGCACGGCCAACCAGGTTCCATTTACGAGATCTACTTCGACTTCTTCCTCCTTTTTCCCTCCCTTCTTATTCTCCCATTCCCCTTTCCCCCCTCCCCTTCCCCTTCTGCCTCCATCTGTACTTGTTAACTCCACCTCTCTTTTCCTGGTTTTCTTTATTTTTCTTTTTCCCATCTGGCTCGCCTTCACCTCTCATGCATTGGATGACCTTTCTCTTCCCGTCCTATCTTCCCCCCGCCGTTTTTGTCGTTTGTTCTTCTGTATGTCTTTTGATCCCCTATCCCACTTTCCCCATTTACCCTTTGGCCCCTCTTTTTGTCTTATCTTTTTTTCTTGTTTGGGTCATTACTTTTTTTTCCTACTTTTGCGACCATGTTGGGTGCATTTACATAAATGGACGCACCTTCCGTTCGCCGGATTTTCTGCTATATGCAACTGAGCTTATGTGTCCACTCCCCCCCTGTTGGTACCTCCCTCATGTATCCGTTTTCTTTCGTCGTTGTGTGCGACTTTTTTTTATACTACACTTTCTTCGCTTCGATCCCTCCTCTATTAAACACTGTTTTCGCCCTTCCCCCCCTGTTGTTTGTATTATGCCGTGTTCCTTGAATCCAATATTTATATCTGCCATTAGGGTATGGCCACCAACCAGTAGTCACTGCGTCCTCCAGCTGCGGCGCAACATGGCCTCGTTTTCACTTTTGTGGTTTGGAGCTGTCTTTTTACTAGACCCCCCAACAGTCTTTCTCGTCCCCTCTCCCCTTCTGTTATTTCTTTCCACACACAGTATTTTGGTTGTCCCACCGGCCGACTTCCTCATTTCCTTCTTCAACACAAACGTTGGCCACCCAAACGTGGTGTTACCCCAGTTCCGCGTCGGGGGCAGCGCGGGTTGGGCGAATATCGACCTACTTCTGCGTCTTTTTTTATACCATTGACTTCTCGTAAGTGTCGTATCTTTTTCGGTGTCAATTACTTAGTTTATGGATTCTTGTTTGAGTATACCACCGTGATTTGCAGACACACAACGTTTCTATATAATTAACAAATACAAAAAAAACACAAGAATCCCATTTCCCCCACATGGTATGGGCTCTATTCCCACGCCTCTTTATTTATATTTCCAAACATGCTGCCGACCAAAGGGGAATTTCTCTATTTCTTTTCACCCGTGTTTCAGCGCTACATCTATCTTCTCTGACACTATAATTCATCTTGCTTATTTCCTGGTTACCCTCCATATTACACATTCACTGTCCGGCGCCATTACAATAGGTACCATCTAAGCGATATCCCCCCTGTTCGGGAATCAAACCCAACAATGTGCGTGCATTCGTGATGGACACAAATGTGCACAAATAGTCATTAAACATGGTTCTCGCCATGTTGCGGCAACCACTAGCGGCAAAATGGCCCCCTTTAACGACCCAACTGGTATGCTGCATCTACCACACTTTCGTTATGTATTTTTATGCTACTTGCATGTATTACTCTCTTCGTTGCCGTTTACTCCTATTCTGGCACCCTTTTCTGCCCCCACTTCTTTACAATGGCCCGGCTTCTATTACAAGGGTTCTAGCAATAACTCCTCATACCCGATGCCCGCGTCTCTTGTGTCACAATAAATTTGTCACCAAACCTCCCTCCCCGAAATGGGTCTGTATATCTTATTGTTGATCATCTTACAGCCACTGTTGTTTTACCAAGCCCATGGCACCCATGCATACTTTGTTACCATTTTGCCCTTTTATTTGTCACCCTCCATTTGTTGGTTACATCCTCCTGTAGTGTTTTGGCCCCACCGCAAACACGTGGCTTTATTATTCCCCACTCAGCCCGACGGGGCGTGCTTAACACTTACCACCCTCACGGTGACTTCCCTCCCTTCTGCCACATTATCCACACCTTCACCGGCAAACGCAATTTGATCTTACACGCGCTTTTATCGACAGCAATTTGTACCCCACCGTTAGTACCACTTCTGCCGTGGCCATTTTCCAAGACGAAACATAGTGTGACGGCTACCCCACTTCCACCCCCGTTGAGCTTTCAGGGCTGTTTTCCGTGCATTAGTGTAGCCCGCCACCACCCGGCTAGGGCCCCCGTGTCCGATGTTGTTCCTAGAGAGATCCTATTTATCCCTTTCCCTATGTACTTTTTTTGTGTCAACTAATGCCAATACAAACACATTGTGGTATTATATCTATGTGTATGTATGTGATGCGTCATCTGTACACAACCAATCACACTGACCACCATGTGTTTGTATTTTTCCTCCTCACCTAGTTTCTCCCACATATACATGTGTTTTATTTGCCTTATTCTTTTTAGTCACCCATCATTGCTATTATAATAATATTTCTAAAAACGCTCTTGCACTGGAGGGCTTCGCCGAAAACCAAATGGTTTTTTCGACCACCAATCCTTTTCGTTGTTTCCGGGAGATCTGCATTTCACATACATAATGTTATAAATACAGCTATGTTATGACCCACGTCCATCTATGACGACAGCAGCGGAGAATAAAATGGGAGACGAGGTTTACTTTTTCCCCCATTTTTAATACATTTTCTTTTTTTCATTAGCTTTGTTTTCTTACCACTAATTGCTCCCTCCTTACTTCTTTCCTTGTTTTCCCTTCCTTTCCTTCCCCTTTTCTTTTATTTTCCTTCCCCCTCCTCGTACTCTTATTTGACCTTAGCCTTTTTAGCTTAGTTGCTGTAGCTTTCCCCACCCACCCTATGTATCTTCCAACATAACGATGTTTTTTGTCCCAAACCTACGAACAACATAATCCGGCCCGGCCCCGCCGTTGTTTGGTGCTTCCTTCCTTCCTTTCCCTTCCTTTTCCTTTCTCCTTTCCTTTCCCCTTTTCCCCCCCTCATTCCCCGCGTTGTTCTCCTTTCTCTCATTTTTCTCGCGTTTTTGCCCGTCTACTTTATCTTTTTCTAAACCTCTACTCTCCATTCCCTCCTCCCTTTTGTTTTTTTTTCGACGTTTGGCACCCGTAGCTATTTACGCACACACCAAAAACCCCCACCTTTTGGCCTTTTGTGACCGCAGGAGTTACACCACCCACCCCCCCCCCTTTTACCTACAAACATTCAATATTGCGATTACAAAAACAGGAGGGTATCACTGAGGCCCACAAACTCTTTCCTTGCTTTCTTCCCACCCCTTACAACATTCCTTACCCTTCCACCTGTTTCCCAATCCAATTCCCCCCCCTTTTTTCCCTTTTCTTCTCCTTTTCCCCTAACCCCTTCTCATAATATCATCCATCCAAACAGTTCATCCCTGACATTATTTTTCGATTTAGAGGTAGCCACACTTTGGTCCTGCTGTTTGCTTTCCGCCAGTTGTAGTTTTTTCCTGCATTTACAATCCCCCCCCCCGGTTTCGTACGAACAAACTTTCTACTCTTTCTGTCTTTTGCCAAAGACGTTTCCCACTATGCCAAAATATCTTGAAAAACCTATTACTGTCAAAAATACATTTGTTGAATATATCTTAGTGAGCCGCTATATTTGTATTCCTACCCTCCATGTTGAAGCCTACATACGACCTCCGTAGATTAAACCCCTATGTTATCGTAAGACATCTCCTCCCGTTTTCTCCACCCCATATCCATGCATACATTCATGATCTTTAGCACCCGAGAAAAGAAAAAACACTACTGACCATTAGGACAAGCAATGGTGAGTGACACCCGTTTTTTGGCGTTCCATCATATTTGCCAGGCGTTAGTCCCCCATTATTGGAATACACGCAGATTTACAACTACGTTCAAGCAAATCTCGCACAAAGGAATGTACTACCTATCCACACTTAACTTATAGCCTTACAATCCAATTTTCATTTATTATCTTTATATTGCTAAAGTTCAATTTACGAGAAGGTCCTCGATTCCATCAAGGACGCAATTTCTTATTCCCCGCCCACAAAACAATTTACTAGGATTCATCAGAACATCGTAAGATCTCAAAACTTTACCTCCCAATATGCTTACAAATACAAACTTCTCAATAAGTTAAAGAGCTAAGCAAAGACACCCCACAACCATTACACTGCCTAATTGAGGTAATTAAAAGACCTTCTACTGGTCTACCACACACCTGGGGGAGGGGGGACGGGTGTTGCGGGATGGAACCAATTTTATAATTGTCAACAAGCCCCGAAAGCGCCGCGTAAATTTCGACATACGCACCCGCAGCGTGGCACAAATAGGAAGGGTCATGATCCATTTACACACAATCCCGCATTGCGTTTTTGGGGCGCCCGCCGCAAGCACAACACCACGGAGTGACAGTCTATTGTCATGGTTGCTGCAGGTGATTCCCTGCATATCAGAAGTAACACGGTTAAAGCATAGGCCTCTAAAGTGGATCGGATTCAAAGATAATCATTTCACTGGTCGATATTGACATCGGTTTAGTGCGTTTTTTTGAATATTCTTACTAACTCATGATTATGCTAAAACTAATGTTAATTTAGTCCGTTTTCAAGCTCCTACGTTTTACTATGCAATCCTAGAGATCTCGCACTTTCTCTCAGTTCATGTAAGTTTTAGGAATATGTTCCCATCAGTCTTAGTATTGAAGGAGGGCTATTGTCTTCTTACTGTCGACTCCGGCCGCGACAGTCAAGGCCCCAACCCCCCTGTTCATCACTTACTGCAGTGTGAGAGGGATACTCGTGACGGTGAACCCTGCGATTCGCGCGCTAAGTTAGTTTACTCAGGTGCCGACCATGTCTGCAGCGTGAATCAGTTGACTGGCCCCGCGCTCGTGACAGAAGTAGGAAAGTTTACGGGCCGTCTCTTTTGCTGTCTAGGACGACGAGCACGCAAGAAGATAATCTCAGCGCTTTTCTGTGTCTGTAACGCATTTTCCTCCCCCTTTTCCGCTTTTTTCATTCCTTTTCCTTTTGTTCTGACCCTCTTTCCCGCCTTTTGTTTTTCTGTTTTTTTTTCTTCCACCCCTTTCCTCCCCCCCTCCCTCCCTTTCCCTCTCTCTCTTTTTTTTTTTTTTTTTTTTTTTTTTAATTTTTCTTTTTTTATAATATTTTTAATTTCCCCTCGTAATACCCAAATCACTGACCCCGAGGGAAGAATTCGTTGATCGCGGATTAGAAGAAAATTGCCCCCCAGTTCGGCCACCCAGGACGATCTGGGTTTGCAAACTCATGCGGTTCGCGGCCCCTTATCCCACCACCCTATAAGTATAACTCTGTAGGGAATATCAAAAAAAAGGTTGTTATTAAAAAAAAAAAAAAAAAAAACAAACCAATTTTAACCATAGTCTTACAGGGAACACCTGAACACAAAAGTGCTATGACCTCCAGGGTCCACGGTGCATGCTAGTCTTCACGGTCCAGTAGATCGAAAAATTTTGGGGATAACTAACTTAATTTCATGAGTGGTATGGGTTAGGAGCGTATGATGACCTCAAGCAGAATGTTAGCTTTAAAGTCTTAGATGTTCCATTGAGGAGAACATGACGATTTCAATTTCGGCCATGTTGTACAGGGAACGAATGGGCCAGCATTTTTAGTGGTTCGTGAACCCGTAATCGTCTCCTGATTCCTCGTTCTAAAGTCATCAATCACTTCATTGCCTACTATCTAGTACAACCAACAGATTTCGGACGTAATTAACAGACGTAGATTGCGTCAGTGATGCGTAAACTGTTGGGGCATATGAACCAGTTTCATTGTTCCACTTGGCAGAGCTTGCACCCTGGCACCAAATGGATGAAGATGCCGTCGACCCGTCTTTCAGTCTTCCAGCCATACTTGAGTGGGTCTAGCTGGAAGTAGGATCCATTTAGGCAGTGTGTTCATTCTTGAACAACAAAATGTGATATGGTGAACGATACCTTACGCTACATATTTAATCTATGCACTGTACATGTATGTATTTATTATCTAAGATTTTCAAACAATTATTTTTGGCAGTAATACCGGCGTTCAAAAAGAGAACAAATTCAAAGCGCACTTTCACAGAGGAAAATCATTAAAAAAAACACATATCGAGGGAGTTATGGCCGATTGAAAAATTGCTACCACTTTTCATTTTATCCCCTGATTTTTAACTGTTTTAGTAGTCTTTAGACAATGCGATTTCTCCAAGCTCATTCTTTTGTGTATGATTTCTTTTGTTTTTGCGGACCAATGTCAGTTATGATATTGAAAGGTTTAGTTTCAATTATTAAAATTCAAGATCTACCTCATTTCTTCTTTACTGCGCTGCCTCCGTCGTCCACATGGTGCCTCTAAGCGGATGCAGGCTCGCATTGTCGTTTCCATTTCAATAATTCGACTTCTCATTCTTGATCCCGTCGGAAGCTTACAAAGGCAGCGGTATTCTGTTGCGAAGATCCACAGATTTGAATTCGCTAGACTCCCCGATTGGGAACATACGAGTGAAGGGGTGCACAGGAAACACAGCAAACTTGGTCATAACTTTGGAATGGAATACCCGTTTGCCTTTGCAAGCCATCGACGCGTGAAGGACAAGAATGATTAGAAGAAGTCGAATTATTGAAATAGAAAAGAGCGCAAGCCTCCAACAGTCTTCAATGAGTCTTAACAGGCAGCCAAATGGAGGGCAAAGCAGGCGGAAGTAATAAAGATGAGGGGCAACATCTTGGAATTTCGAATAATTGAATGAAAACAAACCTTTCAATATCAGAAACTGACATGGGTCGCAAAACAAAAGAAAACCATAAACAAAAGAATGTGTTGGAGGAATGTGCATGTCTGAAACGGACAGCTAAACAGTACACACCTCCGTGGATTTATAAAATAAAATGATACAAATTTTTAATCGGCCATAACTCTGTGCAAATGATCCTTTGAAAAGATCATTTGTCGGTAAACCTAATGAAAATGGATTTTTCAGATGTGTATAATTGTATGGTTTACTTTTTTCTATTCGTTGAAAGGAGGACGCTGTGGGGTCTTTTTTTTGAGACACCAGTTTTTAACTTTTTGGCAACATATGACCCAGCTTTGCGAGGAAAATAGAAGGTGTTTGGTTACCGTGTAATGCCAATGGCAAAAAAAAGGCACAAAAACACCAAATGTGAGGTTAAGGCTCTTAGGAAGGCTTAATGTTATGAAACTTGTTTGGTGGAATATGGACAATTTTGACTTCAAACTTGACACAAAAATATTTTTATTTTTGAAAGTTGTTTAAATCACGTTTTCTTGCAAACAACATATCGGAGAGACACAACCAAATATATACCACGTAATGGAATTAAATTAATTCTTTAAGACAATTATAAAAGTCAATGTTTAGCAGCCATTTCTTTTACCTTTTTTTAAAAATAGAAAGCCATCGGGGATTTCCAAAGTTCTGGTTTAAAACCCCTTGTAGTGCCAAACCAATATAATAACATGCACATTATATACCCCAATAGCTAAAATACATTAAAAATGTTAATAGCAATCCTTTTTTTAAGGTCATTTGCAAAATTAAGCAGAGGACAGCCATTTTGAATTTGACATTTTGTCAAGTGGCAGCCATTTTGGATTCGAAAGTTCATTTTTAATGACCCCTGTAATGCCCACAAAATGTTTGGGCTCCAGGAAATGCAAATATCGGTCAAGAAGATGTACACCAAAACGTGATTTAAAATTCACTTTTTCGGCAAAAAAGCCATTTTGAAAGTTGAGGCATAGGGCTAGACCTTTAGGATTTTAAGAGTTATCTCAATCAATTTGGCAGTGAAAAACCATCAATATACACCAGAAAACCAACAATCGTCCAATGTATACCAAAGTAGGATTTAGGATTTTCCCCAAACCCTCACGGGACACCGGAGGACCACTTGGGCACGTTTTTAATAAATCGGCCGGCACCCAATCGTGTTCAGCGGAAAAAACTTCAGTCTTTCAAACACCTTCCAAACACAAAATGAAACCATTTCCCAGCTGCGCGTGGCTGTGGGGCCCCCCCGACTCTATCTAATGTCATGTCTGCATCGGATTCCATTGTATTGGTTACCTGTCAGCATAAATACCCTTCATTTATGTAAACCCGTTATTGATTACGACTGTGCCACGTGATTTATCCGGTTTTTGGAAAACTAAATGTTTTTTTTCTGTCCATGTTTTGAGGGCTTGACCGCTCTGGTTTAGTGAAGTTATCGTTGTACTTCCTTATTCTTAATTTAGGTAGCTCAACCCTTGTGGATTCTAAGTAGTTTCTAGGTCCAAACAAGGTGGTAGTGTAGACAAGGGGTGCCAATTGGAACTTGTTGGAACTTGCTGTGTCGTTTTGTTTTCTTATTGGACCATTAAAAAACGTATTCGCATTTTTACGCATGAATAAGTCAGTATCCCTGTCCAGCATTGGGATTATCGATAAATTTAAACCTATCGCTAATACAAGATAATTCTGCTCGGAGAAATTTTCGTTTTTTGCTTAGGTTAATGTACGAACGTTTTGTTCGCCTTGTGCCAAAGTCCTTTAATTTTTGGCCTCTGAGATTTTTGTTGGTTTTGAGAATTAAAAAAAAAACATTTTTGGACTTATTGTTTGTCCTTAGTTGTACCTTTTAATATTCTGTTTACGGATCTGTGTTTTTTGTTTAAAGGGGGTGCATCTAGAGTACGCAGATCTGATGTTTCGTTATCTTATGAAACATTTTGTGGAGAAACAAAACAAGTGCTAATTATTCCTATTAAACTTATTGAAATGTGTATATAGTCACTATTTTGCTTAAAGGAGTAACTATTTTCTCTGCAGATAGCTGAGCTGCCCATGGAGGCGTATATGTGGTTTTCATAAGAATTCCGTTGGGCGAATGTGAATATAGACACAGAGATTCCTTAGTGTTTTAAGAAACTCGTGATAAATAATGTTAACAGCTTATGCAAAACTGCTTGGTTTCAAAATAAAAAATTAATTTGGTTATTTTTGTTAATCTCTTCAGCTACATTTTGGTCTCGGTTGATGGTGATAGGTGCCCAATTTGGCTAATTTAAAACACAGGACCATACATGTTCAATGTCATATTTTTTTGCGACATCACTTGAATCATGTTTGACGTGTTGGATGTGTGAATCGAGCACAACAGCGTGTTATGTTAGATTTAATCTTCACTATAGTGAGTGCGTGCATAGTTAACCGGTTAGGCTCATTATTAGATTTGAATTGGAAAAGTCACCACATGGAATACAAACATTTGTTTGGGTTGGTTGCAAACTAAACTACAATGCTTCTTTAAAGATTTGTATTTAAATATAGTTCTGAACATAGCCTATTTAGTACTGTTATTTAATTTTTATACGAAAAGTCCTAAATGACTCCCATATTTTGGGGGGGGGGGGGGGGCCCGTGCTCGGGTGAGGCCGTGTTTGCATATGGTTCCATATGAGGCCTATGCATGATAGCTAAAATAACAATATGATAGTAAAGCGTTCCTTATATTCAGAACGCAATAAATAGTTTTGCAACTATAATACAAGCTTCTTTAAAGCATGTATTTAATTTAGTTTTGAACATAGGCCCTACTTATTACGTTATTTAATTTGATCGAAAAAGTCCTAAAATGAAAAAAATCCCATATTGCGTGCTGGGGAGCGTGGTTTTATATGGTTTGATATTAGCTATAGTCATCGATAGTATAAAAATAACCATATGATCTACAGGTCCTCATATTCAGAACGTAATAAAATAGTTGTGCCAACTAAAGTGTCACGGGAAAGTCGTAAGAAAAATATAAATAAATGCAAATATGTACATTAGGTTCTTCTAACAGAGCTATCAGATCTCTTAGTGTAGATCATTTTATGGCCCAAATTCCGGTTTCAGAGTTAGCAGCCTCTATATTAGGCCCGGTGTCGGAGCCAGATTAGGTTTGAATTTTGGTTTTTTTGTTTAGAGTTATCTTTGCTCTGATAAGACGTTCTCCGAGGTTTTGAAAACGTCTTAAAGCCAAATAAAGGGGGTAATGGTTGGTGGGGGTAAGGGAAGATTTTCGACAGATTGTGGTTATTTGAAATAAAACGCCAATTCCTTGTGAGTGCTTTTTTAATTTTTGCATTATTCTTTGTGAGAAGTGATGCGTGTGCAGAAACTAGGAGGAATTTCGTTGGTTTGAGTGTTTTTGAAAACATCTCTCTAGGTAAACATATTAAACATTCTTAGGTGTATGATATGTTCATCTAGCCAGGGAGTATATCTTGTGTCTTATATCCTCTTGTGAGAAGTTTTGAGATAAAGAAATCAGTTTTTGATCATATTCTGTTTCCGAAAACTGGAATTTCGCATATATCTGATAACCTCACCTTTAATCATGCGTTGAAAGCATGTGAATTTGGGTGGTGTGGTAAGAAATCGCTAAGAAAGATATTGAAATGTGTCACAAGGTTTACTGATGAAACATTTATATCTAGAACCTGCGTGTTATGAAATCTTACATCCTTGTACAGAGTTAAGTCTAGAAAATTCATTTCTGTTTTTGACAATCATGTGTGGAATTCAGGTCGGGTGTATGGGTTGATTTGACTGATTAAAGTAGCTAACTCGTTTTCATCTCCTAACCAAAACATACGAATGTCGTCATGATACGAAAGCAGCCATTTTGAAATTTTATCACTCAAGGAAGTAAATTTTCTTTTCCAATTGAATGGACCATTATATCAACCTAGTTCTGGGGAGCATTTTTTTTTGACCAATCCCATCGCTCGCATGTGTTTGCAAATAGTGTTCTCGTTGATCTGAGAAACAGTTTATATGCAACATGATGCAAAACAAGTTTTAATAATGCTTCTATATGATGGATGGGTGACCAATTCTAAGAAAAATTATTCCTGGATACTTCTGAAAAAGTCTTTATAACTTCTTTTTCGACTTCATTTTGAAGAACATTGGTTGAACATTCCAATGCAGTCTATTGTGACAAAAAGACAGTTGTTTGTGGAAGTTTTAAACTGCTCAATTTTTCTTATCGTGTCTTTGGTGTCTCTCAATATTGTGCTGGTTTTTGGACGAGAGGAACGGAACAGCAAGAAATCGATAAATTCGCCAATTTTTCAAATGGTCTATTTAATTGCGGACTATGGGTCTCCAATGAAGTCTGCGTCAGCTGGAACCGTTTGTGCGAATTTTTGGAAAAAAGTAGGAGTTGGAGTTCGAAGTTGATGTTCATTGGCGATAGAGAGAGAGAGATAGTCGTGTGTATTGTGTATCAATTGATCGAGCACATACATGAGGTTAAGCCCGTTTCGTTTTTTGAAAACCAATTTAATGTATGTCATGTCTGCACGATTTTTCAGTGTATTGGTTACCTGTCAGCAAAAAAAAATTTACCTTCATTTATTCTAAATACCGTTTTATTGACTCGACTTATGCCACGTGATTTATCCGGTTTTTGGAAAACTAAATTGTCTTTTCCCTTGTTTTGAGGGTTTGACGCTCTAGTTTAGTCAAGTTATCGTTTTTGTTTTTTTACTTCCTTATTCTAATTTTACCCGCATAGCTCTACCCACCTTGTGGGCTTCTAAGTAGTTTTTAGTCCAAAACAAGGTGAGCAAGGTTTTGGCTGCCAATGGAACTTGTTGAACTTGTGGTTCGTTTTGCTTTATTATGGCATTATAAAAAGTATTCGCAGTTTACGCATGAATAATCAGTATCCCTGTCCAGCCAGTTTTGCTTTGGTTTTTTGGGATTCGAGTCAATTTCAAACCTATCCCCTTAATACAGATAATTCTGCAACAGAAAATTCTTCGTTTGTAGGGTAATGACAAACTCCTCCTCTGTTTCGCATTGGCCAAGTCCTTGTTGAATTTTGGGAACCTCTTCTGAGATTGTTTGTGTGGTTTTGGAATTAAAAGCATTTTTTTTAATTTTATGGATTTTTTTGTCTTAGTTTGCCTTCAAGAGTTACTGTTACGGGAAAACTTTATGTTTTTTGCATTGTTGCTTAGCCATCTATACCTCCACAAAGGGTTACGTTTATTGTGTATCCTTGACAGAGTCGCCCAGACGCTGCGAACACAAGCAAAACATTGGACAGCAAACTTCATTCTATCTGTTTGGAAAGCATGGTGGTCTTACCCCCCCCCACCCCAAAAGAACGCCGCCCCGTGGTTCCCTCCGGTTCTTTCCTCTCCCACGGCCTTATAGTTTTAGCGACCGAAGGTTGCTTTTTTGGTTTCTCCTTTCCAGACTTCTTCCCATGACTTTTTCCCGACGTAGATGGCTTGGATTTTTGTGACCTTTCCGTGTGCTGCTTTCTTCTTTTCTATTCAATTTCTTCATCGATTTGTCGACGATGCTTGAAAAGTTTCCATTACCCTTCTCCCGTTTTCCTCCGAAGGAAGGAAGTGCACTTTTGAAAGTCGAACGAAATGGGCTTTTTGAACCATGTCCGATGCCTCTTTGTCACATCCACTTAGTTTTTCGCGTCAGCAGATATTTCTGCCCTGTTGGCATCCATTAGCTTTTAAGAACATTCTCCCAACTGTTCTCCCATTCAAAACTTGGAAAGCCCAGCTGAGCTCTCCTCGCAGGAAAACTGGGGGGGGAGGCCTTTTGAATGGTGAACATAGGGGAGATTATTTCTTTGCTAACGGAAAAATTCTTATGAAAACACACATAAGCTCCATGTGCATGACTCAGGCCTATGTGTCAGGAGAAAATAGTTATCCTTTAACATGTTTAGCAAAATATTGACTATACAATTTTTCAATAAGGTTATAAGGAATAACTAGCATCTTTTTTGTTTAAAATTCAAAAACAAAACGAACAAGAAAAACAAAAAGCAGATTGCGTAACCTCTATCACCCCCTTTTAACATTTGGCGAAAGATATTTTCTGAATAGTACTGCGCCGACGAGCTGAACGTTATCAGTCCGTCCATAGCGAATATGCATGCAAATTGAAACTAATCTCAAATATCTCCGGAAAACGAATAGGTTCTATGGAGATTTTTGCATCAGAGGGTCCGGTTACTAGGGGGGTTGGTGAGAAGAGGGATTCGCTAAAGGGGCCGTATGAAAAGACTGAGATACATCCTCTCTCTCAAAGGCGGAGGAAAATTGAAACTTTTGTCGGGGTACTTTGGTGCTCGCAGATACGAAAATTCGGTGAACCCCCCCCCCCCCCCGAGGACTTCAGAGGAACCAAGTCCTCGGAAGTTACGGCGGTCCGGTAAGTGTGTAGTCTGTTAAAGGGTGGGGTGGGTGATAGAGTTACACAATCTGCTGTTTAGTTATCTTATGGAACATTTTGTGGAGAAACAAAACAAGTGCTAGTTATTCCTTATAAACTTATTGAAAAATGTGTATAGTCAATATTTTGCTTAAAGGAGTAACTATTTTCTCTGCATATAGCTGAGCATGCACATGGAGGCTTATGTGTGGTTTTTCATAAGAATTCCGTTGGCCGAATGTGAATATAGACACCAGAGATTCCTTAGTGTTTTAAGAAACTCATGATAAGTTTGTTGTAGGACGCGTTTCGATTAACTATAGCCAAACTAATTGGTATTCTTGTTAATCTCATCAGCTATATTTTGCTCGGCTTGATTGTGATATGTGCCCAATTTAGGCTAATTTAATACACAGGACCATACATGTTCAATTGTCATTATTTCTTTTCGACATTCTACATCATGTTGGACGTGTGAATCAAACACACCAGCGTGTTATATTAGATTTAATATTCACTATAGTGAGTGCCGTGGCATAGTTAACCGGTTAGGCTCATTATAATGAAGAAAAGTATGGAAATACAACAGATTTGTTTTTTTTTGGTTTGCAACTATACTACAATGCTTCTTTAAAGCATGTATTTAATATAGTTCTGAACATAGGCCTATTTAGTACTGTTATTTAATTTTTATACGAAAAAGTCCTAAAATGAATCCCATAATGCGTGCTCGGGTGAGCTTGGTTTTATATGGTTCCATATTAGGCCTATAGGCATGATAGTCTAAAATAACTATATGATAGTACAGGTCCTTATATTCAGAACGCAATAAAATAGTTTCTTAGAATTTCAGAGTCGGGTGTATGGAGTTGATTTGACTGATGAAATTAGCTAACTCGTTTTCATCTCCTAACCAAAACATAAGAATGTCGTCACGATATCGAAGCCATTTGAAAATTTTATCACTCAAGGAAATAAATTTCTTTTCCAATGAATGGAACATTATGTCACATAGTTCTGGGAGCATTTCTGCCCCATAGCTACGCCTGTTGTTTGCTATTGTGTTTCTCGTTGAATGAGAAACAGTTTCTATGCAAAACAAGTTTTAATAATGCATCCATGTGATGGATGGGTGGCATTCTAGGAAAATAAATTCCTGGATTTACTTCTGAAAAAGTTTCTGAAAAAAATTTTGAACATTGGGGAACATTCCAATGCAGTCTATTGTGACCAAAAGACAGTATTTTGGAAGTTTTAACTGCTCAATTTTTCTTACCGTGTCTTTGGTGTCTCTCAAATATGTGCTTTGTTTTTGAACGAGAGGAAACAGCAAAGAAATCGATAAATTCTCCATTTTTTCACAGGTACATTTATATTGCTGATATGGGCGTCCAATGAAAGTTTCCGGTCAGTTGGACCTGTTTTTGGATTTTTGGCAAAAGTAGCAAGTTGGGATTTCGAATTTTATGCATTTGGTAGAGATAGTCGTGGTATTTTTATCAATGTTCGATTCCCACTAACCTAGGTTAAGCCGTTTTAACCATTTCAGCTGTATTATCGGCCCCCAGCCAGCCGCAGCTGGGAAATGGTGGTTCATTTTGTGTTTGGAGTTTTTTCTAGACAAAATTTTCCCGCTGAACACGTTGGTGCCGGCCGATTTATCTAATTTCAAAAAACGTGCCCAAAGTGGGCCCCCAGTGTCCCGGGGGAGGGGGTGGGGGAAACATCCTAACTTTGGTATACATTAACCGATTGTGGGATCTTTTGGTGTCAATTTATAGTTTATGGACGTGATAAATTGATTGAGAGTAACTTCACTCCTAAATGGCTGGGCTCTGCTCAAATTTCAAAATGGCTGCCGAAAAGGTGAATTTTATAACGTTTTGTACATCTTGCCAATATTTAGCATTTCTGGTCCCCATATCAATACTGTCGGGCATTACAAGGTCTTAAGTTGACTTCGACGCCAAATTGGCTGCCACTTGACAAAATGTCAAAATTCAAAAATGGCTGCCATTGTCTTAATTTTGCAAATGGCCTTCAAATGGATGCTCTTACATTTCGTGATGTATTTTAGCTTGATGTATATTTTGTGCTGTTTATATTTGGTTTGACACTACAAGGGTTTATACATTTTTGAATCCCCAGATGGCGTCTATTTTTTCAAAAATGTCAAATTCGAAATTGCTGATATCTGTTGCTTTTGCAGATTGTTTTAAAGAATAATTTCCATTACATTTGGTCCTATATTTGTTTTTTTATCTCTGTATGTTTTTGGCAAGAACACTGGTTTACCCTCGCCCGACGGGGGTGTTACCACCCCCTCACGGATGATTCCCTTTTGCCCAAAACGCACACGGAATATGATCTAAGCTTTTATGTAATTGTAAGTTCATCCTTTGCGGTCATTAGCAAAACATGAGGTACCACCCTTCACTGATTCATGGGTGGGGGGGGGGGGGGTGTTCGGGGGGGGGGGGGGGGGCGTCAAAGTCGGAAGAGGAGGATGGTTGCCACCTTCCTATACTTTTGTGTAAAATGCCAAAAAATGGTACTTATGTTAAGTATATGCGACTGGAAACAAAATCCTGACAGTGTTTTGTCATTTGTCTTTTAGAGTAAGAACATGTGTATGCTTACTTTATCACCCATCATTGGCAAATAAATACCAATTTCGCTTGCATATGGCGAAAATGGTCGAAAACTTTGGTTTGGAGAATTGCTTACAAATAATGTTATAAAAAGCTCTTTAATGACGTCACTATGACGACATATTGTTAAAACTTGATTATTTGTACTTTATTATAAGGACGTTTGTAGCTCACACTGTACCAAATAAATGTTTGTCCCACATTACGAAAAAAATCTGGGGGGGGGGAGGGGTAACCACCTCCTCCCCTTGGACGTGGATGTAGTAGAAAAACCCTTGGTTGGACGAGGATTAAACACTTTCACAAATCAAAAACGGCTGTCATATGCCAAATTCTGCATAATATCCATCCATCCAAACAGTTTCAATTGACTGATTTCTAGGTTAGCCACATTTGGTGTTTGCGTCCTTTTGTATTTTGCAAGTACAATGTGACGAAAACACTTTCTATTTTCCTGTCAAAGCTGCGTCATTTGCAAAAAATTTAAATATTACTGTCAAAAATATTTGGTTTGAATGATTCGAGATAATAAAATACATACATGTACATTCATACGAGTAGATAAATATGTTGTAAGATATCGTTTCACCAATCACTGCATACATATTGATCTTTAGCACCCTAAGAAAAGAAAACACAGAGCAATGTGAGATGAATGTGGCGCATATTTGCCATGCGTTAGTCCCCTCATTATTGTAATACCCCAATTTACACTAGCTTCAGCAAATTCGCAAAATGAATGACTACTATCCACTACTAACTTAATTACAATCCAATTTCATTTATTATATTATGCTACAAGTCATTTAGAGAAGGTTCAGATCCATCAAATGACGCAATTTCTTAAATTCCCCGCGCACAAACAATTTAAGGATTCATCATAATCGTAAGATAAAACAACCTCCCAATTGTTACAAATACAAAGTCCATAAGTTAAAAGAGCTTAGCACAATGACACCAACAACCATTAATTGGCCTAACTTGAGGTAATAAGAGACCTTTCTGCTGTCTACCACCACCTTGGGGAGGGGGAGGATGGAAAATTTTATAATTGTCAACACAACAAGCCCAGAAGGGCGAATAAACTCCCCCGTGGCAAATAGCGAAGTGAACATTTACAAACACCCGATTGGTTGTGGAAGACAAAAGGGTGAAGTACAATTGGTTCGCATACAATCGGTAACCAGCAACCAAAGGGATCAGAATCATTTCCTGGGGTTAAATCATTATTGGTTTTTGCAATAAACTTTATTATGCTAAAACCAATGTCCATAGTTCCACTTTAAAATTGAAGTTCATGTAGTTTTTAGAATATGGTTCCATCTCATCATCTGAGCTTTCTTTCCTAGACGCCAGTAAGGATTCACCCAGAAATAACTTGAGAAACAGGTACGTCCAGGCGCCCCCTGCCGTATGAGGTGGGTTTTTTGGTGACCCTCCGCCTAAGTAACCTAAAACTGAGAGAAATTGCGATATCTGGTGCAAATCATGGTTGCTATCAATATTAAGTATAATCTGTAGAATATCAAAAAAAGGTATGTTCATTGATATGTTATTTTGATCCGACAACCAATTTTTAACATATTATTAAAGGGAACCCTGCTGAAAAAGTGCTCTGACCTCCAGCAGGGTACACGGTGCATGCTAGTCCTCACGGTCCAGTAGCTCGAAATTTTGGGGATAACTACCTTAATTTCATGATTGATGGGGTAGTAGATATGATGACCTTCAAGCAGAATGTTAGCTTTAAAGTCTGAGATGTTCCATTGAGGATAAAATGACGTTTTCATTTCGGCATTTGTAACAGGAACAAATGGGACCAGCATTTAGTGGGTGTGAAAACCGTATCGTCTCCTGATTCCTCGTCTAAGTCATCAATCACTTCATGCTCACTTATTAGTACACCAACAGATTTCGGCGTATTAACAGACGCAGATTGCGTCAGTGATGCGTATGCTGTTGGCATATGACCCATTCATTGTCACTTGGCAGAGCTTCACCCTTGCACCAACTGCGGAAAGGGTGGATGCCGTCGACCCGTCTTCAATTCTTCCAGCCATACTTGATTGGGTCTACTGGACGTAGGACCCATTTAGGGCAGTGTGTGGGTCGTGTCCGTAACAACAAAATTGATATGGGTGAACGAGACCTTACGCTACAATATTTAATCTTGTACGGTACATGTACTTGATAGTCTAACGATACTTGCAACAAATTATTTTTGGCAGTAATACCAGGCGTCTACCAAAAGAGAACATTTCAAGCGCACTTTTCACAAGAGAAAATCATTAAAAAACACATATCGAGGGAGTTATGGCCGATTGAAAATTGTACCACTTTTTTCATTTTATCCACTGGATTTTTACTGTTTTAAGTAGTCTTAGACAATGCCGCATTCTCCAAGCTCCATTCTTTTGTTTATTATTTCTTTTGTTTGTGCGCCCAATGGTCATTCTGATATGAAGGTTTAGTTTCAATTATAGAAATTCCAAGTCTTACCCCTCTTCTTCTTCTTACCTGCTCTGCTCCTCGTCCCCATGGCTGCTCATAAAGACGGATGCAGGCTCGCATTGTCTTTTCCATTTCAATAATCGACTTCTCATTCTGTCGTCGGATGCGCAAGCAGCGGTTATTCTGTTGCGAAGATCCACAGATTTGAATTCGCTAGACTTCGCCCTATGGGAACATAAGAGTTAAGTGTGTGCACAGGAAACACCAGCAACCTTGTCAGAACTTTTGAATAGAATAACCGCTGCCCTTGCAAGCATCCGACGCGTGAAGGAACAGAATATTAGAAGTCGATTATTGAATAGAAAAGAGCGCATAGCCTCCACCCGTCTTCATGGGCTTAAAGGCACCAACCATGGAGGGCAAAGCAGCGCAGTAAAAGAATGAGGCACCTCTTGGAATTTTCTAATAATTGAAACCTAAACCTTTCATATCAGAACTGACATTGGTCCGCAAAACAAAAGAAACCATAAAACGAACAGAATTGTGCTGGAGAAGTTGCATTGTCTAAAGACAGCTAAAACAGTCACAATCCGTGATAAAATTAAAAAGTGATACAAATTTTCAATCGGCATAACTCTGTCAATAGAACCTTTTGAAAAGATCATTTTGTCGGAAACCTATGAAAATGGTATTTTCATCATATGTTATTAATTTGTATGGTTTACTTTTTTCTTTCGTGAATAGAAGACTCTTTGAGGGTTCCTCTTTTTTTGAGACACCCAGTTTTTAAACTTTTTGGCATATGACAGCCTTGCTAGGACCTAGAGGTGTTTTGGTCACCTTTTAATGCCAAACTGCAAAAGGCACAAAAACACCAAATGTTGTTAAGCCCTTAGAAGTCTAATGTTATTGAAACTGTTTTGGTGATATTGACATTTTGACATTATACACCGGTTTTTTTATTTTTGAAAGTTGTTTAATCACGTTTTTCTTGCCAAAACATATCGAGATACACCCAAATATACCAAACTAGGAAATTAATTCTTTAAGACAATCTATAAAAGTCAACTGATAGCAGCCATTTCTTTTTACATTTTTTTAAAATTAGAGCCATCGTGGATTTCCAAAGTTCCTTTAAAAGCCCTGTAGTGCCAACCAATAACCATGCACAGAATATACCCCAATAGTAAAATACTGAAAATGTAATAGCCATCCTTTTTTTAAGGTCATTTGCAAAATTCAGCAGATGACAGCCATTTTGAATTTTGACATTTTGTCAAGTGGCAGCCATTTTGGATTTTCGAAGTCATTTTAATGACCCTTAATGCCCAACAACTGTTATGGGCTCCAGAATGCAAATATCGGGTCAAATTTACAAAACGTGATAAAATTCACTTTTTCGCAGCCATTTTGAAATTTAGCATAGGGCCAGCCATTTAGGTATTGTGAAAGTTATCTCAATCACTTTGGCACGTCGAAAAACCAATCAATATACACCAGAAATACCACACTCTGTCAATGATACCAAGTTAGGATTTTCCCCCACCCCTCCACCCGGGACCCCCGGGTGACCACTTTGGGCACGTTTTTTATAAATCGCCGGCACCATCGTGTTCAGCGAAATTCAGTCTTCAAACACCTCCAAACACAAAATGAACACCATTCCCAGCTGCGCGTGGCTGTGGGGCTACTATCTCTAATGTCATGCTGCATCGATTCCAGTGTATTGGTTACCTGTCACCTAAATTTACTTCATTTATGTACCCCGTTTTATTGATCACGACTATGACCACGTGATTTATCCGGTTTTGGAACACTAAATGTTTTTTTTTCCTTCCTGTTTTTAGGGCTTGACGCTCTGGTTTAGTGAAGTTATCGTGTACTTCCTTATTCTTATTTTAGATAGCTCTAACCGTGTGGATTCTAAGTAGTTTCTAGGTCCAAACAAGGTGCAGACAGAGGGTGCCAATTGGAAGCTTTTTTGAACTTGTGTGTTCAGTTTTGTTTTCTTCTTGGACATTAAAACGTGTTCGCATTTACGCATGAATAATTCAGTATCCCTTCCAGCATTTTGGGATATCGATAAATTTCAAACCTCTCGCTAATACAGATAATTCTCATCGGAAAAATTTTTCGTTTTGCTAGGTTAACGAACTTCTTGTTCGCATTGGCCAAGTCTTTATTTTTTGGACCGTCTGAGCTTTTTTTTGGTTTTGGACTTTAAAAAAAAAAACCTTTTCTGGACTTATGTTTGTCCTTAGTTTGCTTTTAATTTCTGTTTACGGATCTTTCTGTTTTTTGTTAAGGGGGTGATAGAGTTACGCAATCTGCTGTTTAGTTATCTTATGGAACCTTTTGTGGAGAAACAAAAACAAGTGCTAGTTATTCCCTTATAAACTTTTGAAAATGTGTACTAGTCAATATTTTGGCTCAAAGAGTACTATTTTCTCTGCATATAGCTGAGCATGCACATGGAGCTTATTGTGGTTTTATCATTCATAAGAACTCCGTTGGCCGAATGTGAATAGAGACACAGAGATTCCTTATGTTTTTTAAGACGCATGATAAGTTTGTTGTAGACGCGCTTCGATTAACTATAGGCCAATTTAATTGTATTTTGTTACTCTCATCAGCTACATTTTGTCTAGGCTTGATTGTGTATTTGTCCAATTTAGGCTAATTTAATACACGGCCCATACATGTTCAAATGTCCATATTTTTTTTTTTCGACATTCTATGTTCATCATGTTGGACGTGTGAATCAAACACACCAGCGTGTTAATATTAGATTTAATCTTCACTATAGTGAGTGCCGTGGCATAGTTAACTCGGTTAGGCTCAATTAAGAAGTAACAAAGTCACACATGGAAAATACACATTTGTTTGTGTTGGTTTGCAACTAACTACAATGCTTCTTTTAAAGCATGTAATTTAATATAGTTCTGAACATGCCTTTAAGTACTGTTATTTAATTTTTATACGAAAAAGTCCTAAATGAATCCATATGCGTGCTCGTGTTTTTTGGGGGTGAAAAGCCGTGGTTTTATATTTTCCATCTTTAGCCTATAGTCAAGATAGTCCTAAATAACAAATTGATAGTACAGGTCCTTATATTCAGACGCAATAAAATAGTTTTTCAACTATACTACAATGCTTCTTTAAAGCACGTATTTAATTTGTTTTTGAACATAGGCCTACTTAGTACTGTTATTTAATTTGTATACGAAAAAGTCCTAAAATGATCCCATGCGTGCTCGGGTGAGCGTGGTTTTTATATGTTTTATAAATAATATTAGGCCTATAGTCCATGATAGTAATAAAATAACATATGATAGTAACAGGTTCCCATATTCAACGTAATACAATAGTTTTCCAACTAACGTTTCACGAAAAAGTTCGTAAGAAACATCATAAATAAATGCAATATGTCATTAGGTTTCTTCTAAGCAGAGCTATCAATCTCTTAGTGTATACCATAGGGCACAAATCCGGTTTTCAGAGTTAGCCTCCTCTATATTAGGGCCCGTCGAGCCAAGATATGTTTTCATTTTGGTTTAGAGTTATCTGTTGCTCTGATAAGACGTTCTCCGAGGTTTTGAAAACGTCTTAAAGCAATAAAGGGGGTAAGGGAAGATTTTCGACAGAATTGTGTTTATTGGAAAAAAACGCAATTCCTTGTGAGTGCCTTTTTAATTTTGCATTATTCTTTGTGAGAAGTGATGCGTGCAGAAAACTGAGGGATTTCGTTGGTGTTTTTCGAAACATCTTTTAGGTAAACTTAATACATTTCTTCTGTTGTATGATAGTCGCTAGCCACGGGAGTATATCTTGTTTCTTATATCCTCTTGTGATAATTTTTTGAGATAAGAAATCACGTTTTTGCTTATATTCTGTTTCCGAACTGGATTTCGAATATTCTGATAACCTCACCTTTAAATCAGCCTTGAAAGCATGAATTTGGGTGGTAAGAATCTCTAGAAAGATATTGAATGTGTCCACAAGGTTTACTGAAATATCTTATATCTAGAACCTTCGTGTTATGAAATCTTCATCCTTGACAAGTTGAAGTCTAGAAATTATTCTGTTTTTGACCACTCATTGTGAATTTCAGAGTCGGGTGTATGGAGTTGATTTCACTGATGAAATTAGCTAACCCTTTTTCATCTCCTAACCAAACATAAGAATGTCGTCATGTAATCAGAGCAGTTTGAAAATTTTTATCACTCAAGGAAATAAATTTCTTTTCCGTATGAATGGAACATTATATTAACATAGTTCTGGGCAGCATTTTTGCCCCATAACTACGCCTTTTGTTTGCAAATAGTGTTTCCCGTTGAAAGAGAACAGTTTCACTCTGCACATGATGCAAAACAAGTTTAATAAGGCTTCCATGTGAGGGATGGGTGACATTCTAAGAAATATATTCCTGGATTTACTCTGTAAAAGGGCTTTATAAACTTCTTTTTGACTTCATTTTGAAGAACATTGGTGAACATTCCAATAAAGTCTATTGGTTGGACCAAAAGACATTGTTTTTGAAGTTTTAACTGCTCAATTTTCTTATCGTGTCTTTGGTGTCTCTCAAATATGTGCTTTGTTTTTTGAACGAGAGGAACAGCAAGAAATCGATAATTCGCCAATTTTTTCACATGGTCTATTTATAATTGCTGACTATGGGTCTTCACTGAAATTCGGTCAGCTGGAACCGTTTTGTGAATTTTTGGCAAAAGTGGAAGTTGGAGTTCGAATTTTATGTTCATTTGGATAAGATAGGCGTGTGTGATTTTTTTATCATTGCTTCGATCCCATAACTGAGGTTAAAAAGCCGTTTTTTGAACCATTCACTGTATGTCATGTCTGGCATCGATTTCAGTGTATTGTTTACCTGTCTCAAAAACTTTACCTTCATTATCTAATCGTTTATTGACTACGACTATGCCACGTGACTTATCCGGTTTTTGGAAAACTAAACTTTTTTTTTCTTTTCGGCCTTTGATTTGAGGGTTTTCGCCCGCTCTGTTTAGTCAAGTTATCGTTACTTCCTTATTCTTAATTTTAGTAGCTCTAACCTTGTGGATTCTAAGTTTTTAGTCCAAACAAGGTGTAACAGGGTGCCAATTGGACTTGTTTGAACTGTGTGTTTTCGTTTTTTGCTTTTCTCTTGGACATTATAAAACGTATGCGCATTTTACGCATGAATCTTCAGTATCCTGTCCAGCATTTTGCTTTAGGTTTCTTTTGGATCGATCATTTCAACCTCTCCCTATACAGATAATTCTGCATCAGAGAAATCTTCGTTTGCGTAGTTATGACAACCATTTTTGTTCGCATTGGCAGTCCTTGAATTTTTTGGACCTCTGAGATTGTTTGTGTGGTTTTGGAATTTTAAACATCATTTTCTGACTTATTTTGTCCTTAGTTTGCCTTTTATTATATTGTTTACGGAACGTTTCTGTTTTTTGCCATGTTGTTAGCTCTATATATATCAAAGGGTACGTTTAATGTGTATTTTTGTGATATCAAGCAAACATGAAGCAATCATCTCTCTTTTTTGGAATAATTGGTGGTCTTAAAAAGACCGTTTGGTTTTATTTTTCGGCTTATAGTTTTAGCCGACGTAAGGCTGCTTTTTTGTGTTTCTCCTTTCCATACTTCTTCACATGACTTTTTCCCGAGATGGCTTGGTTTTTTGTGACCTTTCCGTGTGCTGCTTTCTTCTTTCTCTTCAATTTCGTCATCGATTGGTCGACGATCTTGAAGTTTTCCAGACCCTTCTCCCGTTCCTCCGAAGGAAGTGCCTTTTGAAAGTCGACAGTGGCTTTCTGAGCCCATGTCGCTATCTCTTTGCACATCACTTTGTTTTTCTGGTCAGCAGATTTTCTGTGTGGCTCCATTAGCTTTAAGAACATTCTTCCAAATGTTCTCCCATTCAACTTGGAAAGCGCAGCTGAGCTCTCTCCAGGTAACTGGGGGAGAGCCTTTTGAATGGTGACATAGGGAGAATTATGTTCTTCTGATAACGGAATTCTTATGGAAAACCACACATAAGCCTCCATGTGCATGCTCAGACTATATTCAGATAAAGATTTATCCTTTACCATGTTTTAAGCAAAATAGACTATACACATTTTTAAGTTTATAAGGAATAACTCCACTTGGCTTTAGGGGGGTGTCTGGGGGGGCCACAAATGTTCCTAAGATAACTAAACAGCATTGGCGTACCCTATCACCCCCTTTAACATTTGGCGAAAGATATTTTCTGAATTAGTATGCGCGAGGAAGATTAACGTTCTCAGTTCAGTCATAGCGAAGCATGCAAATGAAACATAAATCTCAAATATCTCCGGAAAACGACGGGGTTCTATGGCGATTTTTGCATCAGCGGGTCCGTACTATGTTGTGTTTTGAATATGTATCGTAATTGGTCTGAACCTATAGAACAAGCGAGAAAATTGAACTTTTGTCTGGGGTACTTTGGTGCTCGCAGACACGAAAAGTGAACCACGCAATCGCTACGGGCCGCATCTCTTTTCCCACAAGCCTTTCGGTATTATTCAGTCTTGAGAATTTGCAAAGCTGTGTTCAATTACCCAACTTTTATTTTTAATTTTAGAAACAGGATATACGTACTTAACCGGAACCTTAAAGCCAAATACGGGAAAATCCGATTGGTACTACTTCTGAGGACCTTTGTTCGAAGAATGCTTTTGTGTTTTGTCCTCGGAAGCATAAATGTAGTGGCCAGACAGGAAAGCCCAGGTGTCGTCCCACGGTTTCAGCAGAAACACCGGTAATGCCTGAAAGGATAGGCCTACCAGTGTCGTACCAGCACGGGGTTACACTGGATTGCCAGCGACGAATTGAGCTTGGATGGGAGGGACAGGAGATGGTCCAGAGTCTACCGATCAAGCTTAAATGCGAGGCCGGAGACAGACTGGATGAACTAACGGGGAAATATGGGTATGGCCTTGAATGTCTAGATTTGACTAGCCTTGTTCTTACCAGTACTACTGACACTTGGAATTCCAGCGACTATAGAGCTTGGATGTGAATAGGGTTTGACGAAGTCTTGGGGAACAGGCTGGCTGGTCCGTAAAGATACTTACGACTTTAGAAAAACCGGGCTTATGCTTATGCCAATGGGTGATGCAGTGAGCGCGTGCCCATGCCCAGCTGTGTCATGGAAAAGTTGACCGATATCGATCGAACACGAGTGGACTTTGAATTCATGCGGTCACCATTTCCTGAACAGCATCTGGGCATGGGCGCGCTTACTGCATCACAGCATCTGCATAAGCATAAGCCCGGTTTCTAAAGGTCGTACGGTGGTTATGGGAGGATTAGGGTTGCCAACGGGCATGCAGTAGAGGGTCGTCGGAGTGCAAATTGTGTAAACACGTAATTCAATAGGGAATAAATCGCAATCTCATCATAGTGCGAGTTCACACTCCATAGAACAATGTTTTACACAATTTGGTACTCGCCAGTGGTGGAACACCTGTCTCCCAGAAATAGAATTACGCAATGTATTTTAACATACAGAATTGTAAATGGCGCACATAGCCAATGTTGCTGAAAGCGCCATTCAGCTAAACAACCAACCAACCAAAATATGATATAAGGGGGGAATGGTGTTAACCGTACGTTTGTGTAGAAATAGGTCTGCGCAACGCGGCGCGATGAGCGCCTTGAAATGTTGCGTGGGCTAGGTTTCATGCAAATCAGGTAATTTTACATTCATCACCTAACAAGAATAATGCTCTTTGGTATAACACAACACAAAAAATAAGTCCCCCTCTAAAGAACCGCTCAATATTTCTTATGTTGGAAGTTTGTAAAAGGCATGACTAGTTCATAATATTTCTATGATTGTTAGTTAACTGTTGTGTGAAAATTACGGACATACTTCACGACTGACAGAGCGCATTAAAGACAAAAAAAGGCATTTTCAAAAGTCACAAAAGTAATATCATTACTTCTCCGCCCATATGTTGTACGTAGCATATAATGATGCCTATGGTAATGCCTTGTCAACGCCAGTCCACACAGGGGAAGGGAACTTAACGCATTCTTGGTCTGTGAGGACATCAGCTGACATCCAACATTCGCCATACCTCAATCCCATCGAGCATCGTTTGGGACCATCTTAAAGGCTCTCTCAGAGATTCCAAAATATAATTATTTTGTGTAGTAATTAAAAATAGTCAACTAGAACAAAAGGTAGTTACCTAAAATGCTTAATTCCAAAGTTGGAGATTAATCTGAGTTTTCGTTTTCATGCAGTAAGCATTTATGTACAGTATAACATTGCCATAGATACTGTGTATAACAAAATTCCGAATCCGAATGTATAACAAGTTTAAATTTTCTATATGACGGACTTCGATTTGACTTAGTTATTTCACATATCAGTACATTGACAAGTATTATTAATGAAAAAACCCACGATATTCGAAATTGAGGCGCCCTCCTCGTGAAACCTTAATCTCCTTGTAAGAGTTTGTATACCCGTGCAATGCAAAAGGTACCTCGATGACTTATCCCGTTGTACAGGACAATGTATGCTAACTCAGTCCACCTCTGACCAAACCTCTTCATACCCATGCATACCGCGATTTCAAGAGGTCATTTGACAAATGTGGGGATACACACCTTACTACCTTACTCATTTAAGTTAACTGTTTGTCAATCACTCACGTAATGTGTACTTTGTGAATGTTGAAATGCCTGTTTTTGTCTTTATCTATTTTCCAGTCACCCTGACGAAACGGATGCATCTATTTTCACACAGCAGTTACTAAGTCACAGCCCCACAGAGTTGGTTGGTGACTCTCCCCTCTCTCTCCTCAGCTCATCTCGTCCCTCTCAGCTCTCCATCCTTTTTCCACCATTACTTATGGTCGTCGTTCTTTTCACCATGGTTCTCCAGAACTTTGGAACAATTTCCCTCATCATATCATAGAATCTCGACTCTTGGTTGTTTTTGAAAACTCATCGTTTACTTTAGCTTTTGGTGACACATTCACATGTACTTGATTATGTTCCCCCACCCTGCTCTCGGTTTTATTACTTGTTTTTTGAATTATGTTTTTACTATAGCGCTTAGGGACTTCGTGTAAGCGCTCTATAAGCTTGTTGTATTATTATTATTATTTATAATTATAAAGGCACACCAGATTAAGTCCTTAATTTGGCAATAAGACTTGCCTTAGCATATTTATGGAACAAATTTGTTTGCAACCCCCCCCCGAGTTTTTCCCCAGGTGCAAAAAAGGCTGTGATTGTGTCGGCAAAATATTTTAGGTAAGCGTTTTTTACTCTTTTGAGCACAAAAACAATTTTAGCAAAACTGTCGTACCCACCACCTTACCTGGAGTTTGGGAAATTGCGCGTGTACGTTTCTACCTCTTCCATTATTGTTTCCGTCGGTTCGGAAGTTTCAGGTTTAGAGTTCATTTTGTTGTTAGTTGCTACATTTCACCAGGAAACGGACATAATTGACGTTTCCAGCTCGGCGGTTAGAATTAAAATCGGATCCCGATTCCAATTACAAACTCGTTTCTTTTATGACAATACGCATTTCTTAGCATTGTCATTCGCAGGCATAGTTTACTAGACATTCAACACAACTGTGGGTCAAAATCTCCAATTTTAAACTTAGGGCGCTCTTCAAAAAATGTGCCATTATTGCTTTAATTGTTTAAAGGGACACATGGCTCGAAAATATTCAACATAATGAAATGGGCCCTTCCTGAAATCCACTTCCACAAATGAAAACGTCTGATACAACATTATATATTGCAACGTGCCTAGCACTTTAATCTTCCACGTGGTACAATTTTTTAAATTAATTCATCAGTATACACGTTTTAAAATATATAAGTTTTAAACAACACCCGTCCTTTTTAACAAAGTACTTTTATTAAATTTGAATATCGGTTTATAGGTGCCGGTCAATATTTACTTTTTAGCGTTATGTTTCCATTATTATCCGATTTATGATCAAACATGTCGTCATGAATCTTCCAAAAAGGCCAATCGACCATTTTGGCGAAATTGAGTTTTTTGCATATTATGATACTATATATATATCACAAGCTCTTTTCATATACCAAATATTGAGCAAAAACAACATTCCAATTTGTAGATATAATCGATTTTCACTTTTGGAAATCATTCCCAAACGCCAAATGAAAGTCTTCCAAACAGACCAATCTGCATTCGTCTGTTTTCTGTACCTGAAAACCACTGTACGACACTGTACGACTGGGTAGCCTATAGAAGTGTGGTCGAAGTTTATATTTGCACAATGTGTGTAGCTGTATCTGAGACGATTTTGCCTCACTAAAAATATAAAATTTTGTAGTATTTTACTGATAACAATTCTGCCAAATAATTACTGTGAAAATTACAGTATACTGTAAAAATTTATTCAATCAAAACACTGAAAAAGATATATTTGGCGAGTTATTACAGAGATTGTGAATATGTTGAAAATAAAACGCACTGACGAACACACTAACTTAGTAGGCCTATCCACAAATGCCAACCAAAATTTTATGGTGCATATAAGTCTATAAATATGGCCTTCACCTCAAACCCTATCTGTAAAGTTTCGCGCCGATATTTCACCTCGTTTTGAAATGAGAGTTAAAAACATTATTATTACTAATATTGGTCGACCAAAATGTGGCATATTTTCCTTCATAACATCTAAACAAACATCCTTTTATTTCACAGGGTAAATGAAAGAAATAGTAGCTTTCTTCTGATAACCAAAATTTTGATCACTTCGGGTAAAATCTGGGTTTCTGGGGACGAGGCTGTTAGTGATCCGACCATGGACCTATAATTTTGGTAAAACATAATGCATTAAATGGTGAAATATAAGGTGAATTTGGATGGAAACTATAAAAGCTGTAGTTTATGGGATTTTGTTGGCAGAATTGCTGCCATTTTTTCCTGTAAGATTTACTTTTTCCTGTAAATAACCTATTATTGAAAATCAATAGTGCATAATAATGTTGATATAATTCAAAGTTCAAATGGTAGCCTCTCTTATAAATTTAGTCGTAATAGCTAGGCCTGGAAAATTGGACAAAAAGTATTTTGCTTTATTTTTACGTTACGGCCAAGTATTGTCTTTTTCTGATCTTTTTTTCTGTGAAGTCCACTGTAATTTTTGTTTTTTACTCATAGAAAGTTTTCAACTATACTGTACGAGTGCTGTGACTCCAAAGGTGAAACATATACGCAATTGTCTGGCTGATGACCAAAACCAAATAATATCCATGGAATGTCAATTTCATTTCAAATTGTATCAATACACACTCCGAAATCGTTTGTTTTTACGATTTTTAGAAACATCATTTGACACTAATTGCCACTCTTCCTATAGTTTTCGTTATTTGAAAGTAGTAAGCCTACACGAATCTTGTATTGTTTTCAGTGACAGTTGGAGCTACTGAAAACTGAATAACTATAATAGATACAATATGATTAAAGAGTTGTTTTGAGGTTTTTTTAAATTTTATTGAAAATAAAAGTAGTAATTCTAAAATACGTGCTGTACGTGTCGATCATTAGAATTAAAATGATTTTCGTCAGAACGCCTCGTAAAATTAATACAAATATAAATGACTTGATAGGAAGATAAAGATTTCTTCTTGATAAAATAGTGATCTTTGATTCCTTAAAGTATCAAAATGTACACCTTCAAGCAATAAACAAATAAATCACAACTTCTTCCACTTAACGTTTATGGAAGTTATTATGTCCAATAATTCACAAAACCCAGGGTTTCAAACGTCAGACGTACACTTTGGATGTCCTTAGTGTATTTACACATGTAGGCCGATGCTGCAATTAGGAAATACAGCAAAATAATGTAAATTTTATGTCAAATACCAGGCGTATAAAACGACTACAACTGGCGCTTTTATTCGATTTTTTCGGGTATTAACATTATCGTACATTATTATGAATTTTCAATTATACTGTTAAGTACTAAGGTTTACAGGAAAAATACTATACATTTTACAAGAAATTCTGGCAGCAATTCTGCTAACAAACCCCGTAAAATACAGCTTTTACAGGTTTCCATTCAAATTAATATATTTATATCTTGATGTAATATATTTTACACTAAGTATTAAGTTTGATTAAATCAATTCTAATTACAAAATAAAAATAGAACCTCATCAGTCCTCTTTTCTAGCTTCATGGGCATATTTTGCCCTAAGAGATGATGACGGCTAGAAAATCATACAAAAGCAGTCATTTCTAGCGCCCTCGGCAGGCAAAAGTATGTTCAACATGTTCAATACCACCGCCTGAGGCGATCGATCGACTCTTTTTGAGTACGCCAAACAGGCGAATGCGCATTCGTCTCCTTTGACATAGAAACAGAGGACGTTTTTTAGTTTTTGCAAACAGACCAATCACCTTATAATTAAATTTGACAAGGAAAACAAAGGATACTTGAATTGAAAGCGTGCTCAAAATGAAGAACGTGTCAATTTCCACATTGTACACATAAAATAATTTTCCTAAAATGTTTCAAATTATAGATATGAAAGTTCATAATTCTCTAAAACTTCAATCGCCGATATCTCGAAATGTGACTTTTGGTCGATTGGCCTGTTTGGAAGATTCGTGACGATATGTAATGTCCCCCATTGTAAAAACTATACATGTTTATTTAGCTTATTTTTAGTGTTGACATATATTCCAATTCAATTGAACGTTCTGGCTTCATGTGCAAAATTAGACAACAAATAACAATTAATACACTATCATTGAGTATGCCTGTGGTAGTTTTATTGTCACTATAGTAGTCCAAAGGGTTCATTAGACCACCTCAAAGAAATCAGAGATTTGTCCGTTGAACCGATCGGCATAACTCTGTCCAGGAATATTATAATATTGCTCTGTTCTGGAATTAATCGCACCTGTCACAAATTGAACTCTATGCGTTGTATTCTATATAGAATGACAGTTTAAGTCTTCTATTCTATATAGAATGACAGTTTAAGGCCTCTATCTATTAAACAAACGAGAACTGTAGTGGGATACACTTATCAGGATACTAAATTATATACAGCCAGTATGTTCATTATGAATAATAATAATCAAAAGAACTCACTTTTTAAGCAGATGTACATTTCATGTAGTAAATGGGCAAAACTTTTGTACAACAACTATGCCAGATATTACTACACAATGGCGATTAATTCGCTCTTATAATCTGTGTTACAAAGTAGTTTCATTTTACCATGGTTGTATGTATGATTCATTAGGAGGGGAGTCACAGATTTCATGGATTTTTAGTGGTGGGTGTAATTGGGGGGTCGGTTCAGGAGTTATGGCTAATTATCCGAGACAGTTGTGAAAACCTGTTGGGCCAGTTCGGCTATAATGATTATTAACAAAAGTTGCCATTGGTTGAAAACCATCTTCAAGACATTCCTTATTGAAATTAAATAAAAAGTAGGTATAAAGTGATGCTTCTGGGATAAACATAATTTATAACGTTATAATTGTCGCAATTGCTAATAAATACATGTAGCATTACGAAATTCATTCAAACAGTCTTGTTGTCTCAGCTTACTCCAGGTTCAGCAGAAGGTAGAACCCTAAAAACACCCTTGTTGAAAGTAAACAGAGACCTTTGAACCACAACCATCCTTTCCTTATTTCTCTTTGTTGAACACTGCCTTTCCTCATATAGTCCTCCCTGGCATCTCGGAGGCAGTGGGGAATAGGGGGAGGGTATAAATGGCCCCCCCCCCCCCACACATTAGAGCGTTTGTTTTTGGGGGTTCTTTTTCCCAACACCTTTGTTTCCATCAAACAGACTTGTAGAATGGACATCTAGCTTTCAGCAGTCAAAAGGTCCCCAAAAATTTCATTGATTGGCCCCCTGAGGGTGATGAGTCCCTTCATTTCCACCCACACATAAATATTTCTGTTGGCTTCACTGAAAAAAAATATATTGATAGTTCAGTGCATCATGATAATACATTCACTCTGATCTGTACACTATTTTTTGTTTGAAAAGGATTTTTTTTTTTTTACAATTTGGTGTTTTTTAGTTTTTGTGTTTTTTTAAAAAACCCTTTAGTTTTGGACCTTAGGTGGAACAGAAAAACACTGGGCCCAAGTGGTATTTTATCCTTGTTGTTCAACTTGACCATATCTCCGCTTAGGGTCAGCAAATTGGAGCGAATAAAGCGAGGATTTAGCTTAGTCTTGTCAACAAATAAAGTCAAAATAATCTGTCAAAAGTTACAGGTTTATATTTTCTAATTTTTAGTTGATTGTATAGTTTGATTGGGACAGTATGATATAAAACATTTAGTAAAAACAAAGAAACATTTTATTATGAACAGCAGAATTTAAAGAAATTTTTAATATTTTCTTAAGTGCTGAGTTACGTCCTTCTGACGGTAATAAAATGAAAACGGTTCTGTGAGTTACATCTTCAATCATGCCTAGATTGACACATTATTTCAATCAGAGGTTTAAGCAATTATCCTTGAATGTTTAAAAGAAAATCATCAGATAAGTGGGATGGGGGGCTAAAAAGTTTATATGTTCTACTAAAGGCAAATCTATTACAACTTCCAAATTAAACATCTTTAAAGCTATACTGTAAGCAAGCATTATATTAACTTTAGGTAACAAAGGAACAATTTTAATTAGGAACAGCAGAATAAGAAATCTTAACATTAAGTGCCTAAGTGTTTCACTCACGTTGGGCCTAAGGGGGGGGGGGGTTCATGGAAAACCCCCACCTAAGGAGGAAAAACACACTTTTTCGAGGGAATTTTCAAAGGAAATTCATTTACCACCACCTTGAGGGGGCAATAATTAAGCCAAGGCCAAAGGTGCACTATAAATTAGTTCCGGATTATCGTCTAGAATTAGGGGCACATCATTGTTTTCGAAATGCGTCAAAATGCTCAAAAAGTAGTATGGTTTCCGGCGACCTTGCTTTCCACAGCATACACATTGCAAATCATTGATGTTTATATCTGCTCTAGAAGGACCAATTTACATTTATATAAACACAAAAACATTACCATTTTGACATTCTTGTATTTTTGTGAGGGCACTCATATTGCCATGAGGTTGTACGCAATGGCGCGCAGTTCGTTCGATGAGGAAATCGCATCGTTTCGCCTAAAGGGTTAATTATTTTTTATGATTATGTAATTAATTTTGTTCATGCCTATGAACATACTAAGCAGAAAAATATTTCTAGGCAAAACGGGTTTTGCTAATTTTTATTTTTAAAATCACCAACTCCCGTTGGTGCATAAGGGGGGTTCCTAGGGACCCAAGCTAATTATCTCAGTAACGGGCAAGAAATTGTAGTAATTTTTTTATTATGAAGAAGGGCGCATCGATAAAGTACACAATTACAAAAAATTAGAGTTTCGAAAATATTTTTCACGAGTGAGAAATCGCCGAAAACATATCTTGGGTACTTAGGACCCCCCCCCTTCTTCGGCACGTGAAGTGTTAATATTTCTTTAAGCTGCTGAGTTACGTCCTTTGACGGTAAGGAAAACGGTTCTGTGAGGTACATCTTCTCATGCCGATGATTGACACATTATTTC